>JAECUM010052745.1:0-17899 GCA_016617855.1 Megalonaias nervosa
AGTTTGTTCATGAAGTATACGCTGGCAGCAGAAATAAGTTTGTAAATTCTTGTTATACGGGTGCGTTATGTAATTTGCTGAAAGGTCGTGATTCATGAGTAACAAATTAACAAACGTACACTTTTGGTCAGTTTGGAAAAGAAAAACAAAACAACATTTATTCGCTGTTTTAGCTCCCCAAGTCCTAGGGCGCCAGTCCGCCCCCTCACTCAACCTTAATACGCTAGTGTCCACCAGAATACCATTAAAATAAATTCACAGTCGGATAATATAAATAAAATAAAGTATCTTGTAAATTTCTTCAATGATAGTTGATGTAGAGTACCATTTTGCAAGTACATTGTGGTAGCAGTGCAGTATAGTATGATATGAACCGAACGAGTCACTATTTGTACCTTACATGGCTTCTGGTTTCAGAAAGCATCATCTTGAATTTCATGTTTTGCATGATTATGTCGCCAAACCTGCATGAGACATTTGTTTTTGTTTTTTCTCTACGGATCTGTGCACGTTTCATGAAAACTGTTATAAACAGAGCAATACCATAAACTCCAAGTTGGAGATTAATCTGTCAATATGAACATACGTACGTGCATTCATGTGGGCGAGCGATACGTACATACATACATATATGCAAACGTACATACGTACGTACGTACATACATACATACATACAGACATACAGACATACATAGCGAGAAAATGTAATTGTGCTTGAAAAATTTTTTCGTTATTTCTGCCGATTATTGCTTTATTGCATTTCCAATTTTACAAGCATGTGTAAGATTCGTTTTAACGCATGCCCAACACATATATAATTTGTTTGGAGGATTGTTTTGCTTATTTTTTATTCGGGCGGATGATCGAAATACAACACAGGTTTGTGAACGAAATTGCACTTTATATAACGTCGCAATTTACTGCAGAGAATTCTTTAAAGCCCATGTGTTATTCCGGAATGACAAAAACTGCAGTGCATTTTATGACCTTTGCACAGCAAAACCTTCCTTAAAGATCTGACGCGTTTCTGAATTGTAACTTAGGTCCCTGCACACAACGGAAAAGTTGTGGGAAACGAAAAGTTAATTGGATTTTCGGCAGCGCTTTGCATTCCAATTCAAAGATTGTTTTCCTGAAAGTAAGCAAAATAAAGAGGGCAGCTCAGACACTTGAATGCAGGGATACCCACTTGTATCATCAATACATTTGACATACGATTTACTTAGTTATAAAAGTGATGGCTTTGTTACTTAGTTTTGCCCAAATTGTTTATCTGATTTGTCTGCTGGATAGGTGGCTGACTGAGTTGTTAGATCATTGGCCTGTTTGGTCCTTCTGAAAAGTTTGCAGGGAGAAAACTCGGCAAGATTTATCAATAAAAACCACATGCTACTGATGAGATGCAGTATTATTTGAGAGGAAAAGAAAGACAGACAAACGGCACGATTAATGGAATCTGGCCAACGCGCCATGTTCCAGTAGTTGCGAAACTTACGAACTCAAACGTCATTTTGCTCTGTGTGTGTGTGTGTGTGTGTGTGTGTGTGTGTGTGTGTGTGTGTGTGTGTGTGTGTGTGTGTGTGTGTGTGTGTGTGTGTGTGTGTGTGTTGGGGAGGGGAGCGTACATTAAGGACTGTCACGTTCTGGCAAAGTTAAAGGTGTACGTTTGGACCAGACTGTGTATCTGACCTGTACCGGAAGTCTTGGCTGAATTCAGATTAATACAAATTCAGTCCCATTCGATGTGTCATGGGGACGCGCGACTTGGACGCAAATATACAAAAGCTAGAAGAAACAATATCGTCGTTCTATCTGCTAATTTACATTATAATATTGAAATGGAGGAGATGAAAAGTGAAGGACGGGTAATTAGAAAACGACAGAAGACATTTCACAAATGATCAAACACCTGACAAAAGGGAAACAAATGTCTTACCTTGAGACATCAACGGTTAAGCCATGTACCATGAGAACAAACAAGAGGTGCAAGTGGCCGCCTGCTTCCTCATCTGTTGACATCTGCATAATAAGCAAATACTAGAACAGTTGGCCAAGAAATGTAGGTCAGTAGAATGTTTTATAGAGAAACTTTTGTTTCAGTTCTGTTAATTGCCTACATTATGTAAACAATTATTGCATGGTTTCTAGATACTGTTATTTATTTTCACCCATATCTGATGATCCGTCGGTATCATTGCTCCAATATTTATAGGCATTTGTACCGGAAGCTTTCTTTCAAACATTGTCAAAATGTGTTGAGAACTTTGTTTCAGATATAGTTGATTAACTGATGTTCTTTTTTCAAAAGCGGTGGCTGTATTTGATGGTGGATCAACATCATTTGTGTCAGTTTGCAAGGTGTTTAACCCCGGATGCTTTCTATCAAATTTGGTAATATTCTGTTAAGTGGTTTTTAAGAAGGGTTGTTGTTGAAAAATGGTTTTCTTTTCTCAGTAACGGCGACAAAATTTGATGGTGGATCAGCATCACTTGTATAAATTTAAAATTGCTTTATGCGAGATTGCTTTCATTGAACTTTTGGTCAACATCTTTTGAGGAGATCTGAAAAAAGTCACTTTTTCTTCCTCTTCTTCTATTTTCAGTAACGGTTGGCATATTTTATGGCGGACTGACATTGGGTGGGACATATTTTAATGTCATAAATGGATACAAAGGGTGTCAGGCTACAAGTTCTCACAAATCAGAATAAGCCCTTCCCCTACAATCGATATGAAATTTGCATGGATAGCGGCAGTACTTTAATTTAATTTCATACAATTATAAGAATAGATACACGATTCACAGAGAGAGAGAGAGAGAGAGAGAGAGAGAGAGAGAGAGAGAGAGAGAGAGAGAGAGAACATAATAGTTAGTTAATGACAAAGTAAATAATCGTGTCAGAAGCCGGGCATTAGTACATGCACAAAAATATATTCAGTTGCTATGAATTAAGAAAACCGTGTCTTTGCTGATTAAAATTAAAATTAGCTGCGATTACACTGAGTAGAGAAATCAAACTGCGAATACTCCTTAATTATGCAAACCGTTTTGTGCGTTTAATATATATTTGGAACAAGTCAGGTAAATTATTATTAACGTTCGCAACAAGGTCAGATGATCCGGATAATAAATTATTAGTAGTCGCTGGTACATGGCGATGAATCAATTTCCTACACTGTTCAACATAGTATTTGCAAAATAAATGTAATGATGCATTTTCTATATCATCTCCACAAATACATATTGGACTACCTCTCAAATGATTAGCATATAAATCATTATGTAAATCCCTACAATTATTTCTAATTCTAGCATGCAGAATAATAATTTCCTGCCTCCAACAAAAACATGAGTAGGTACTTGTGTCTTCTTTGTCTTTATTTTACTCCTGAAGATAGAATAATTATTTTCACCTTTTAACGAATCTGAAAGTGAGTTCCAAACAAGAATAGAAGTGTGTAAGATTGAGTTTCTGTTTATTTCTAGTCTAACATCTGGTTATACCGGTTTGTCTCATCAACAAGTGGTGGCAGAAGGTCAGCAATATAAGAAGGAAAAATTTCGTTTACAATTTTATGAAAATAATATAGTTTATAAAACTTTCTTCTATCTGCCAAGGTAGACCAACCATTTTTAAATAAATCTTTTGACACAAGACACTTCTAGTAAGCCCAGTTACATTTCTCCCTGCTTCAAATTATGGTTCTAATTTGATAGAATTTTCGGAAAAAATAACCACCCCATAAAACATCAGCGTATTCTAATAAGGAGCGGATGCATCTATATATATATATATATATATATATATATATATATATATATATATATATATATATATATATATATATATATATATATATAAATTACATTTAAGTGTTTTTAGGGCAATTATCATTTTTGAGGACGACATAAATATATTATCAGTGTGTTTGATGGAGTTTCCGCGATTACTGAACGTTACGCTGATATGTTTGTGAAATTAAAAAAAAACAAGATTAATTCGTCTTTTTCTTTTTTTTTGAATTTTAGTTCAGGGAAAACCTGTTCTAGATTACGCGAGAATAACATTGCTTCACTTTTGGTTGGATTAAAATCAACTGACCACTGCCTTGACCATTCGTCAAGTGTTTGTAAATCAGTATTCAGTATATATTCTATTTCGGAATACGCCGTTGAGCTATCATTAGCAAAGAGTCTCGCTGTACTTAAGAGGGCATCGCTTATATCGTATATATGCTGAATAAATAATAACGGACCTAACACGGATCCCTATGATATGCCAGCCGCAATATACCGGGTATTTGATTCGGCACTATTAGCAAAAACTTTTTGAAGTCTCTCTGATATGTGGCCGTGGAAACAATCAATAAGAAAGCTATCAATGCCATTGCACTTTAATTTATGCATAGACGTTATCTGTACAAAAACTGAAGGCCCTTTAAATACCTTGTGGTAAATTTAGTCAAATTTTAAAGAAGTGATTTGAATGTGTTCTCTTTTTAAAGCAGCGATATTTAAAGTCGGGTCGACAACATTTATACAAACTGAAAGCCTTTCGTGCGTGAACGCTTTCTGTCAGACTTGTTAAAATTCTGTCTAGCTCATTTTGATGAGTCATTCGTGTGTTGTTTTGATACAGTAACAGCAACATTGGATTTTAAATGGGCATAATTTTGGCACATTTTAAAGCTCTGCGTGCGTATGTGTGTGTGTGTGTGTGTGTGTGTGTGTGTGTGGTTTCAAACCGGTACAAAAAAATTGTATTCTCAGTGGCGTTATCTGATTCTTTATATTTCCTCATTGTATTGAAAATCGACGGAAACAACTCTTCTGACCGCACATTAACGCTATTGTTAATAAAAATAAAAATTGTGCAACAAACCTTCATTGCTTACCTTAATGTCTTTCAGCTTCGAAGGAGCACGCAGGGCCGACAAGAGGGTGGGGGGGGGGGGCAACCGGGGATCTATCCGTGGGGCCCAGGCCCGTAAACGGGCCCCGGCCGAACAACACTTTTTCATTTTACAAAAGAAAGTTTTTGTTCGAACAAGAACTAGGGGAGGCCCGGGTGTTTCTTACCCCAGAGCCCGTGATCGCTCTCTACGGCCCTGGAAGCATGCTATTCAAAGTATCCAGTCTGACTATTTGTTGGTCTTTATAAAGGAGATACGCATGGACTTGCTGTATCCTGCTTCCAGAACATTCAAGGAAGGCAAACCAAACATAGTAATCACTTTATATTGAACTGTGGATTGGTTCAATGTACTTACTCTTCTGCAAAATGTAGAAATTGTTCGTAAATACTTATGAATGTAATGTAGGAACGTAGGTAGATAACTTTCTATTATGGAAATGTTAAGTTAGCGCGTTCCAAATGTGTGAAACCCATTTTCGAAAGAGCAAAACGAATACTTCTTAAGATGGGTTGCATTGTTTAACTTTCATATATTTTAAATGCATGTAATATGTTTAAATACCACCACATGATTATGAGCAAGAAGTTCTCACGACCTTAATGTAATTTGGTATCAGAATCTTAAAATACACAAGTTAAACTTCCCATCTGGAATATGTCATTGCAGTAGAGTCATCCAATGACAATAACCAGTTCTGCACAGGATCAATCGCACACATGTGTTTTGTAAAGTACAGTATTTCCACAATGTATGGATAGATGGATGGATGTGTGTGTGTGTGTGTGTGTGTGTGTGTGTGTGTGTGTGTGTGTGTGTGTGTGTGTGTGTGTGTGTGTGTGTGTGTTTAGATGGGTAGGTAGGTAATGTTGTTATCTTGGATTTACCGCCATTTCTCAGTGCCAGATAGCCCATGCATGTTGGGCAATAAAACTAGTGGAGGAAAGACCCTGGAAAACCCCAGTAGGAACCCTTACCCAGGTGACGTTACTGGTAGCTTTCTCACATACCCACTTTAACCGAGCTCGAGACTCGAACCCACACGGACAGAGGTGAGACGGCAGCGATCGGTAAAGGCAGAATTCAGTTGAAATAGGTCCAGTATATTTCACGGTACGAGCTTATCACTAGAACGTGCAAATATAATACTTCGAATGAAGGCAGCAGGTTTATAATTTCTTCAAATACAATCCCCCTTAAATAATTGCATAACATGAAACAAGATTTATAACTCGAGAAATTGCATTTTCGCACCTATCTCGATTTCATATTGGTATTACTGTTTAGAGTGATAGTTCACAATGGTTTAGGTGCCATTATAATTTGGAAAAGTTTCCCCTTTCAACGGATTATCACATATTTGTATGTGTTAGGTCTTTGAGAAGGTAAGAGCCAGAGAATATAAAAATAGTTTGATGTTCTGTTCGATAGGACAGTGTTATAGCCACGTGAATATATGGTTACAGAATTGGAATCTCAAAAGAGTCCAAGTTCTAGCGAGACAAAAATATATAAGTATAAAAATTTTAGTAAACCTTTTTGGGAAGGTTGTATACTGACCTGAAATGGAAGATAACCAGGCTTGAACACTCTATCTCAACAAGCATGAATGTTATGACAGTGAGGAAAAATAGACGTGAACTTGACCTTGAAAATAAGACCTTGACCGTGGTATATGAGATATCCGTTGAAATGAGCAATGGTAGTGCGATTCATTATTTTGCCTGAAGCAGCTTTCAGATAATAAAAAAGTTGAAGAAACAAAACTAAAACCATTACTGTGACCATGGTCCTGACGAAGAAAGATCGAACAGAGATATATGTAGAGAGTGTCAAGGTTATTCGAAGTTTTAGGGATTACAACCTTCCAAGGTTCAATAGGTTCTCTTGCAAACCTCCCCTTGCGTTCGGTACACATGTACTTATCAATAATCAGGTTACAAATCATGTCCTCCATTGCAAAGTTACAATTTGGCAGTCCAGCATCAGAAATAGGTGGTCCTGGAAGCAGTGACTACCCCTATGTCCAATGCGGTATGTGACTAACCTCTAGTGTTAAAATATAAGTATACCAAGTTGTATCCTCAAAAAAAGTGCAAGAAAAAAGTAAAGGTGAGGGAAAAAGTTTTAAAAAATAATGATGTCCTGGAACTTTTAGATGGGATTTGCTATGTAGTAGACAACACACGTTCAAGTTATGATATATACCTAGATTTTGGTGTCTTGCTTTTATCTTTAATGGCTTCAAATTAAAGAGTGGACACAAAAGTATGATATAAAAATTAAGAACATTATCCTATGGCCTAAGAGGTGTAATTGTCAATGATATACGCGACACATATTCTGGTCAAGATGTATATGTATGCTAAGTTTCCTCCATTTGTCTAGCAGCGTAATAGATGTAGATCAGAATCAGACATAAGACAATATAATGGCAACGTATAACTAACCTGAAACCTTGACCTTGAAAGTAAGATGATCAGCGTGGTGTGCGCACACACTTTCTAGTCGGAATAGGGAGTCAGTGCTTTACAGCCATATGGTAAACACAAAGGTGTGGTGGACGGACAGATAAACTGACAGGTGGAAAGGCAGTTACTATGTCACCGCTTTTCGCGAGATATCGGGGGACAACCAACAGGCGACTGATGGACAGCGAATCAACACTTTATTCAAACTGTTCAAGAAGGGACAGGGTGCAGATAGAAAGGGACATGGTAGATGTCTTGAACGACAGGTCACGTTATGTATAAGTGGTCATATTTCAGAGGTACTACTTATATCCTCTGTGCAATAAATAGCACTACTAATCTACTGTAGACTTCGTTAAATAATGCGCTCATTTTTTTTTTAAGCAGTCTTAGAAGAATCTTTACGTCTATTAGGGAAACAGGAAATACTAATTCCAAGCACCTGCCAAGACTTCCAACAACTTGCGTGCGAAGTAACTCATTCTAGGCAAACCTCCAATTCTAAACAGTTACTCAAAGGCGCCTCTCCGCGGAATATTACCAATTCTTCCAACAATTGGAAGTTTATTACGTGATGACCATAGGTCAATGTCACTCCATAAGCTAATTGTCTCCACATTGTGTGCTTTATAATTGGATTACATCAGCCTGCTTCACGTGCAAGTTGCTGAGAATCGACAGAGACACTTTAATAATTCTTTCTAATGTACGTTAGTGACACTTGTCTTGTGAAAAGTAATTACTTGCTTATATCTGCTAGACTCCTCCATTTTGTGTGACAAGGTATCAATAAAACAGTACAGCCTAGAAAACACCGGTGACTCTGGGCAATCGTAACTGCCTGACCGGACGAAAAATAACTATACTTTGACAGTCTGTGTCTTAACTTCTTTCGGGTCTAAAGCATTAATATGTGTGATAGTCGAAAAGGAAAATTTCTCCACAGTAAAACGACACTTAGATCACTCAAGACTGTCACCGTAAAGGTGAATATCATTACCCAATTGAGAACTATGTGCAAACCTGCAATTCATCGAGTTACAAACGTTGTCTCTTATAATATATTTCTTTCCAAGGACAGATTGCTTTTAAGCCCCTGTCTTCATCATTATTAAAGCACTATTGCCATGGTTTTGACTCGTTTTAGCATCAAGCCTGCTTTGTGTATCCATGAATTAGGAACCATAACTGCCATTATTGAATCGTACGGATAAAGACTTAACAGCTGTTGTTGCGTGATTCAAATCCTTGGTCGGCCTGGGTTGCATTGTTGCAAAATCCACGGCGCTCCTTTTCAAGAAAGAGCGTTGAGGATTTTCGCCTGTGGCTTACGACGATGTCAATGATGTTGGACAAATTCACAAAACGTTTACAATGGAATAGCCGTGGGTAGTGGTGTCATTTCTCAGCGGGCTATATGTTCTAACAATAGAGATACTATATTTTTGGGCATTCCATACTGTACAAATCTCAATACGTACTGTCAATTGCACTGATACCAGTCTGGAAACCACCATCTCGTCCGTTTTCCAAAACTGCATTATAATGTTTTTTCACATATATGTGTTAATAAACGCCCGATTGGTATACGTTCACAGCTACTTTAGGGTAGTCTCTCCCTTACGTCGCAGTAGCGCCCTCTGTTCTTTTAACAGTTTTCATTATGTGACATTCGTGTTTGGTTCATTTGACTGTTGTGTTTGGTCATAGATGATGTACATGTTTTTGCTCTTTTGGGTTTAAAGAATGATCTTTCTTAACTTGCCTCATTTGTTTTGGATTTTAGCTTGTTTCATGTAAATATTGTTTTGTTTTTTTTTTCATTTAATGTTTGATAGTGTGATGTTTGTTTCATGTTTAGTTCTACTTCTTTCATTTTATGACATTTGACTATAGTCAGTTTCAGTCGTCATCAATTTTGTTTCTGTTTCGTTTGCTTTATTCCATTATTTACATCACACATCTATATTTGTATGCTTTAAAATTTATCTTTTTAGTCTGAACTTAAAACGTCTTGCTTCACAACCATGCTTTAATTATTCTTGATTTATTTAAAATGAACTTATATATTTTGAATTTCATATTTTTGGGCGGTGATGTATTTGATACTGCTGTAACGGTCTTGGACACAGACTTGAAATTACAACAAGCAATTGCAAGTACTACTACTATTACTAAACTACCAAATGAATTTTATCCCCCAAACTTATGTTTTTAAAGTCAACATGTGTTGTGCTTTATTTTAGCGTCCTGAGTTTTTTAAGTCGATTTGTTTTGTGCTTCATTTAATAGCATCCTGCTAAACTCTCTCTCTCTCTCTCTCTCTCTCTCTCTCTCTCTCTCTCTCTCTCTCTCTCTCTCATCGGAAAGTGTCATTGATATTAAGTGCATTATAGTAGTACAAAATGAAAAACGGGATATTTAAATGCCTGAAAAGATTTCAAAATTATTTGTGCATGTGGAATATCGTACGTGATCATTAAATCAGCTTAGTGGTGATTAACAGACGCCCGTGACTCAAAGCATCATAAATGAACTACAGATTTGTGAAAATGCTGACCAAAAGTATATGAACAGAAAATATCTGAGAAAAAGTACACGTTCTGTCTAGATGAATTTTACTGCCATAAATACCAACTTATCCTTGTAATTGTTTTTGTTTTAACTTTTCACTTCGATCATGTCAGGAAATCCTTTCTATGCAGTTGTAGAATTTTTTCAGTCTCTTTTGAAACTTTGCAAAATAAAATAGATTATAAACCCTAAACGATGAAACATCCTTCCGTTTGTTTGGGTCTTTTTTTTGCAATACGCTTTATTGCGGTTTGGCTGCTTTCATCTAACCAGCTGCTGCAAATAAGTCCACATGAATAAATGACATATTTATGAAGTTGTAGAATTTTTAAAACAAAACAATTTTTTAAAAATGTTTCCTTCTAGATAAAGTGAATACCAGAATTAACCATCTTATCCTTGTAAAGCTTTTGTTGAAAAGTGTTCCTTCCGATATTGTCAGGAAATCCTCCACATGCAATTGTTGTCGTTGTAGGGTTTAACGCCATTTTTCAGCACAAGATAGGCTATACATGGCGGCCAGTATAATTGGTGGAGGAAGAACCCTGGAAAACCCCGGGAAGAACCACCGGCCCACGAGAAGCTACTGGCAGGCTTTCTCACGTGCCCACGTTAGCCGAGCCTGAGACTCGAACTCACGCAGGCAGAGGTGAGATGGCAGTGATCCGTAACGGTGAGCGCATTAGACCACTCGGCCACTCGGGGCCCCTCATGCAATTGTAGAATTTGTTAACATTGTTTTGAAACTGCAAAATATAAAATCCATGATAAACTCTTCATTATAACATCCATCCATCCATTTTTTGCAATCAGTTTTATTGATCAGTTGCTGCAAATATGCTACTGTAGACATTAACTTTAGTTTCCGCCTTGCAGACTCTATCACCATTATTCATAGTTCCTAAAAGCAATGATTACAACAAAAAAGTCTGTTAACTCAACTTTCAGGAACAAAAACACTTTGGAAGAAGAATGACCCGGGTTTGCTGTGTAGCTACAAACAAGTAATTAGGTAAAACACTTTTGTGTCAGGTAACACAGTGTGACACTCGCACTGACGGCGTGTACATACTTCTTGTCATGGATGTGCTAAATTTACTTATGTGACTACTATACGATATTTTGACATGACCAGTTTATCGCGTACGAAAAACGCGTTTCGATCTTGAATACAAAATTTGCACTCATTTATTCAAAACAGAATTCTGGAATGTTCACAAATCGTGAATTTATCTTATTATATCTTTCTTTTTTCTGTTTTTCTTTTGTCGAATTAAGTTTTTTCAAGTGGTATTTGCTGCATACCGTATGTACTCTCTTATAAGACGAGTCTAAGTGCACACCGTACAGACCAAGATCTGTCGTCATATAATGGGTTTGTTAAGAGTAATCTGCAGAAGAAACAACAGACCCTGATCTGCAGGCGCATTATGCTACGGCAGCATCCTATGTGTACATGCAGCAAATGGGTTTACATAGAAGAAACAAAGGAGCCAGACATCCTTTTAAATATAATCATTTGTGAGAATATAGCAGCAACCAGCTGTTAATAGCAAACAGAAAAAATCTGAATGTGCTGATATACCATAGTAACCAAGGAAATGGACATTTTTATAAGGCTATCTCTTTATCAGTCGTGAAAATATTAGTAATTTCTATATCTTTATACTTTTCAGTAAGGCTGATAAAGTCTCTCTCTCTCTCTCTCTCTCTCTCTCTCTCTCTCTCTCTCTCTCTCTCTCAACGTGCTCATCCTTACTCTATACATCTTGAGTAATGTCGATTACATTTTTAAAGGCAAGCATTTGTATAAGTCATGGAACATATTCAGTCCATTTTTTTCAGTCTTGTATTGCATATTATTATTAATTGCGCGTATGGCTGTAAAGAAACCATAACGTGTGGATATCACAGAAATTGTCCAATTCCTACTTAATTATACAACGGACAGAACCTGAATGTGAATGACGAAGGTGAATTATAAACGCTTGTATTTCCCTCAGGATTTTCCACTGCCTTTCAACCTTACATTCCTGATTATAGAGACCACTGTACAAATAGATTTGTATTGAGCCATCTTATAACTTACGCAACATTTAGAAACTAGGGCGTCTGGAATATCAGTTAACGATGGTCATGGGTTGGCCTCACCGGAAGTGAAATGTGCTATCAAGTCACTGGGGAGAATGATAAACTTGTTATGTCACATGAAAAGAGTTTCTGCTCGGAAAGACAATCGTTTCTTTGATTAAGACACAACTGTGTACTCTTTTTTTTTTTTAAGAGATTATCTAAATTATAAGAAGATGGAGCTTTTCAGCTTTGGCTCCTAGTTGTTATAACAATTCCACGATGCAGCGTATCGTTATAAAATGTTCTTGTAAACGCTATAACCACAACATTTTCAAAAGAAGGCATTTCTGATTCCAAAGGCACTAGATTTCTGATAACGTGGATAACAACAAGTGGTTTTTACCAAACAGTTCCGCCCAATCACACACATTAACAACGATGAAAATTCTCGCTAAAGAGATAAAGTAGGTTAGAGATTTATCAATGCGTTCCTAACGCTTTGTAAAGAAACATAGCAAGCTTGTTCTCTGGTAGATATTATTGAGGGTGATTTTTCATGTTGGCAAAGTGAGTGTGGAAATTTACATGCTGATTTGCTACGAGGTATGGCAGTCTGGGATCCCGAGTTCTAATTTACATTATTACTGCCGTGCATGAGATTATTAACAAGCATACTCAATAGTTCTTAAGACTGCTGATTTAATAAATTTATTTGATTCATCGTCTTAGACACCCAGTACTTATGTATTTTCATGTACTAATTCGCTCATTGTTTATTTTATTTCTGGTTTTGAACCTGCTGATTGTTCAATTATGTTTTCAACATCTTTTGGTTTATTTTTTTAAATTAGTTTCTCTGATGTTTTGCTTTGTGTCTCAAAATTGAGTTTTTGCACCTTCTAATATCAATGAACTAATTATTAATATCAGTGATTTAACCAAATCTTGTCTTAATGTTGTTAATTTGTTAGCTAAGTAAGTAGCACGTTACTCTTTCATTATTCCAATCTACCTCTATGTTATCTTGTGATGTTACACGCATTGCGATTGATGAATGGTGAATCTTATTTACTGGTACATAAAATTTGGTCCTATACTTAATAAACACCATAGGGATTATTTGGTGCAATTGAAAATAATACAACTAAACTGGTTCCATTCATATAACCTGATGCATCTAAATGAAAATGTATTTATAGTGAATTAATATCTGTTACATTTGCAGTTATATCACCAATATTGATTGGGGGGGGGGGCAATATTTTAGAATTATAGCTTCAAAACTTACGCTGTTTTTTTATTGTGAAATCAATCCTGTACATATTTTGTAATAGTATCCTAAATTACACTGTGTTATATGCAATCTCCATTTATATTTCCAGGTAATCTTAATATTATTCGATTTCCATGTAAGCTTTATAGTATTCGATTTATATTTGGGACATTTTATGAATCTGTTGGTATAACTGATATATTATATTTATTACCAAAATGATATTTAAAATTAGTATTGACTGATTTGATATTATAATGATATCAAAAATTAGTATTGACTGATTTGATATTATAATGATATTTAAAATTAGTATTGACTGATTTGATATTATAATGATATTTAAAATTAGTATTGACTGATTTGATATTATAATGATATTAAAAATTAGTATTGACTGATTTGATATTATAATGATATTTAAAATTAGTATTGACTGATTTGATATTAAACCAACTATACCAAATTTCTGAACTGATGAGTGATATTTTATATTTTGTTTCTTAATATCCAACACCACTGTTGATGAAAACTTTACTTCAAAATTGTGTGATGTGTCATCAGTCGCATTTCCATTATCAAAGAATAACGTAGTGTTCAATACCGTTTATATAATATACAATTGCATCTAATTTTCAAATAGTGTTGCATATTCAGTTTATTAATTAGTAAGGATATATAAGTATAAATACTTATTATCAATAGTATTTATTGTCAATATGTTTACTCGCACATCATATATGCAGTCATAATACTAATTCATTGGGATCGTTATAAAAACTGACATTATCACAAGTTACTTTCTTGTATTGCTTTAATGGTTGATCTTTCATTAGGATGAAAACTCGTTACCTCTATCACTTTCAATTTATTAGAAGTTTTCATAGATTTGTTCCTATAAGCTTAATTGGTGTTAATTCCGTTTGTAATCAAAACAATCAGCTCATTATCTGTTTTACAAGATAGCACTTGTTCATCATCGCGATAACCGTCTAATTTTAGTCCTAATACTTTTTCATGATTAGTGTATAATTTGCCCAAAAATGATTTCTGGGTGTGTTTTTAGGATCTCGCTAAATTAATTTCAATATCGAGTCGTACTCAAGTCTTTTTTTGTTTTGGCGGAGGGGTCTGGGTTTCAATTTTATCATTGTTGCTTTATTCGACACCTTCTTCTTTTAGTCTCTGGTTCGTTTCATTTCAGTCCTGAAAATTCCTCATTTGTTATCATTACTTATTTTATTATTCACTCATTTTGTATTTTCTTTAATTTTAAGCTTACTTTTAAATATCTGACTTCAATGTTTCAAATGACTTTTGACCTGATGTTCCACTACTTTTGTTTTTCCTTGGTGAAATTTTCCCCCTTTTTCCAATAGTTCAGCTTGAAAGTTTTTAGGATAATAATCTGATATTTTAGGGGCTTTTAGTGGTAGTAATGTTGCTTTATTTTGATATTTTAGTGACTTTTAGTGGTAGTAATGTTGCTTTTTGTGGATATTTTAGTGGCTTTTAGTGGTGGCAATGTCGCTTTTTGTTCATATTTACTTTGTATTTAAAGGTTGGGTAGGAGCTAATTGCTTTTATTCGTTCCTGGAATGTTACTCTCAACAATTTTGAACCGCTTAAAAAATGTTTAATATTTTTGTTTAATGATTTCAGTAGTTCGTCTATATGTTTTGCTTTTTCTGTTACCTTTCATGACTTACACAACCTTTTTCAGCCTTTAACCTTTGTTAGTGCCTTATTTCATCTTCTGAATCGTTTAATTCTGTTTAATGAATATCAGATAAAGTTTTCAATTTCTTGTACTTTCTGATTTTCATATATTTTTATATTATAATCGGTTATATTGATCATAATATATGGGCTTGGGGAGATGCAGGAACAAGAGCATGATTGGTTTTCTTCCTTCATTAAACATACTAAATTTTTGCATAGGTTGCAATCTTTCACTGTCTATAAATGGCAATTAACTGGTCTTGTTTTTTCTTCTAATATTTAATTTACTGGTCTGGTTTTTTAAATGTCTTTCAAAATGCACTAGATAAAAAAACGTGTTGGTCAGGGAAATAACAGATATAAACCATGCTGCTTACAACCGTCATAGGGGTGGTGTGACTATAGCAGCAATGCCAGTACTTACAAATTTTGTGGTAATGTTGAGTGTCATTCTTGTAAGAACAACAAATTCTACATTGAAATAGATGACAAAAATAAATCAAATATCACTGATTATTTTGGGAATCAGTAAGCAAAAACCCAATTTCAATGGCTACAATAACCAAACCATAAACTAGGTACATAAAAAAATAATTGCGACCAAGTGAAAACTGTGTAAAACCCCAAGACGAATATAGGTTTTATACAAGTAGTATTACCATGGCAACAATCAATGTTGATGTCGATAATAAAGACGTAAAAATATAAATAAATAAGCATCACTTCTTATTAACTTACTCTCATTATATCATTTACGAAAGAACAGGCCTGGGAAAAGACATCCTTTTGCTTAATTTATTACTCAGCTATCGTAATTATGATGAACTTTTCATACATAATATCCATGATGACCAACCAGAATGAACCATGTTTGAAAAATTACCAAACAGATACAACTAATTTAAGAAATAGTATTGGATATCTTGCAACTTGAAGAAGTTATTCCTATAGAGAAACGTTACATAATCATATTAAAAATGATCGTGTTTGATTATATTATTAATTAACTGCAGTAATATTTATGATATTAAAGAATAATTTTCTTTATCAAGAAAACAAAAACATAAATTGCATCTATAGGCTCAATGGTATTATCATGTGCCAAAGCATATTAGGCGAAAATACTTTTGTATTATTCCATGGGTTAGGTCTGTGGTTCCCAAACATTTTTGGCCGCGATCCTGAAAAATAGTTTTTTTCTGAGCCTCACGACCCAGTTTCCCTATTCTGATAAGTTTTGCCACCCTAATAAAAACTCCTGGCGACCCTCCAGAACGTCCTCGGGGTCCAGATTTGGGTCGCGACCTAGGGGTTGGGAACAACTGGTTAAATAATAAAGAAATACGTTAAATAGCCGATGATAATTGTTCTGGAGGCATCAATAAATAACCATTTGCAAACATTTCTAATAAATACACATCTGAGCCGTATTCCTCTCTGGTTTTTGCTAAACAATTTCAAAATATTCCAGAGCGATACAGAAAGGGATTCGACAAGTTGTTAATTCCCTCCTAATTTAAAGCACAACTTTTATATTAACCAACAATAAAAAAAAAGTTAATCCAATAATATATTTATAAAAACAATTTTTCATGACACGGGTTTGCAAAAGAAATTATATTAAAATATTTTAAATTAAATTTATATGAATCTATGGACCAATAAAACACAGGTTTGAAAACAAAAATAGATATAAAGGTTTTAAAAAAATTAAACACTTACAAAAAAAAACATCAAAATACAAGAATCGACATTTTACCTACCACCAGCTCTCAGTAACAGATCTTTCCTGTCGTGAGTCCGAAACGAATCCCCTGCATGGGTCATAATTTAGTGTCCATCTATAGCTGCAAAACCTTAATTTCTGAACTAACTTTTTTGCTTTCTATACCTTCCACATATCGTATGAGACAAAAATGTTATGACACGGAACATTGAAGAATTTTTAACAAATTATCATATAGCTACAGTATTTCTTCATTTTTATAACCGATGTTTTCTATATTTCGAAAGGTAATTTAGACTCAAATTTAAAAAAGAATTTGTTTCAATTTTAGAAGGGCAGACAATTTACTTTTGCAGGCACCTTAAGATGTTGTGAGAGGCCAGAGCCACATCGAGAGTTTGAGGCCCATAGGCCCTGGTTATATTGAAATTTGGAAATGAATCGAATGCCAAAGGAAAGACCATAAGATTTTCTATATAAAGAAGTAAAAGACATGTTAGTACACAACGAAGTATATTTATTATTATGTATACAAACCGAGGCCCTTAGGGGTTGAGGCCCGAGCAATATCGACTCCCTGCCCCTCCCCACCCCACCCCACCCCCAACTGGGCCTGAACGTTTGACTTTACTTGTGTAGAGAATATAATCTTCTCTTCTTTTGGTTTAGCTAAATATTTAATTTAAATTAAAAAATAAACGTACTGCTGCTTTATCGGCAGGCATAACTAAATATTACAGCAGAAGTATCCTAACCAGAGATAAATATCCAAAAATCGAAAAAAAAGGTTCAATATATTTTAAAAATAAATTACTATGAATTAATTGTATTTACTTCATCCCCAGTATTTATTTTTGTGCCTGTTATGATAGAACTTTCTAAATAAAGATACGGTTTAAATAAAATTTAAATATCACTAATCACGTATGCAGTATTCTACTGTTGTCTGTTCCAGTTGATATTTGATTGAACCGAGCCTTAAAGTAAGACCCAAATAAATGTTACTGAAATGCGAAAATGCTTTTAATTGGATAAAATAATTCACCCGATTAGCATTTTGAAAGTTCTTACTGCCATCAGATTGTCGCATATTAACACACACACACACACACACACACACACACACACATATATATATATATATATA
>JAECUM010052746.1:0-15482 GCA_016617855.1 Megalonaias nervosa
ATACTAATGATTCCTGGATATTTCATGTCATTCAAGTAATTAGAAAGACAAAAATAAACTGAATGAATGCAAGTTGTTTCATAGAACAGGGGTCAAAGTAACGGGGGAAGTGGGCGACTAAGTCGCCTAAAAGACGTAATCTTAAGAAAGCGAAAACGACTTCGCCCTGTGATATTTTTCGAGGTACGTTGACTGACCATACCTTTTTGAGATGCCACCTCGCCCTAGCCAGGTTAATTCTAGTATTGTGTTGTAGCGAAATGTATTCATCTAACCATCAGTAGCTAGACCTAATTCTGATATCAATTACGCTGACGAAGAAACTCTTGCATATTCACAGGCATGTGTTTTTGATACTTGATTGACCATTAACTCTTTCCAGAGTAAGTTAGCAACTATCACGGCCCGATTTCCGCACGTTATTCTTTGATGATAAAAACATACAAACTTGTATTTCGAAACTTTAGGCATTTCTGAGACCTCATATATATATATATATATATATATATATATATATATATATATATATATATATATGAAGAAAATCCCTCCTGACTCGACTACTTATTGTTAATTTTAAATATGGAGAAACAATATTATCATACAGTCTAGATAATTAATAATTCGTAATCTACTGATACTCGAACCCTATGGCTCGTTGGCATATAATTTTAACTCTTGTCTAAAATTACCTAAGAAGAATATTTTATTAATATACTCTTGCATTGTATATACCAAATTATTTTGTGTGTTCTTTAATGCCATGCTGTCATGTGGAGTTATTTTTTCAATTCTCTGAGAAGATTCACTTGCTAGGTGTTATCGTGCTTAGCATTATGTAGATAATAAAAGCATTGTGGATTCATAATTATTTTCTAACACCAGTGCTTAAAGAAAATTTGGGGGGGGGGGCCACAGGCCCCGGGCTGGTGACTTAAATTAACTCACAAGCCCTGACCGAAATTCCACAATCCCGGACAGTTCATACCTGTAAACTCTCCAGCCGGGAGAAAAACTTCCCGATTTTGTGAGTTTTCCACACCTACCTCCCGATCTCATATCTCTCGATTTTTCGCTGAGAACTCCCGATTATTACATTATGTCTGTCAATTTTCATTTCTCAGATCCCCCATATATAAATAGATACATCGTATGCAATCCACCGATGCCATATTCTATTTTATCACTTGTGAATACTGTTGTTACCAAATAATTAATATCACACTACAAATTTGTTTCTTCATTACAAAGAGTGTTAAGAATAAACATTATTCATGCGAATTCGTCACACTGGTTTTATTGGTTGTGTGCTTAAGTCTAACCTTTAACTATTTATGCAGTTTAGCCACAGCTGACCAGAATATGAAAAAGGGGGCTTGTCCTAGGGGACAGTATGGCGTTTCAGAGGAGAAATGGCGCGTCCCATGGGCGTTCGCACATTGGAGGCAAGGGGGTGGGAGCAATAGTTGCCTCCCCCAATTTCACCTTTAAACATGCTTTGGTGACTGACTACTACGTGTCCCCCCCCCCCCAAAAAAAACAACCGTATTCTGGCGCGTCCTTTGAGAATTTCACCCTTATTGGACCTGGAAGATCAGTCAACATTTATTGAAACCGGCGCTTAAAACATGCCGCGTAAAAAACTCACCATTTTAGGTCCCAATCTCACTATTTTATTTGCTCTTCTCCCTATTTAGCTTTTGAAAGGTTGACAGGTATGCCGGACTCCAATTTCCACAAGCTCCAAACAATTTCCCTTTTTTAATATTGTCACACAACGTTGCTATAGGAACAATTCGAATATAAATTTAATAAAAATTAATTGCACTTGAACACTATTCTGATAACTGAAATGATCATGCCTTGCGTTCTATATATGCAGCAAAGTCCGACTTCAAAGAAACGTTGCCGCTGTTCACAAACTTGTAACAATATAATACATAGCGGCCTAAACATTCTCATTCAAGGCAGTAATATGTATTAACTTTTGTACTTGTACACGCATCAATCATCTCTTTCATGTACCTATAATGGATTATTCCACTTCCTCATCTTCCTATGCAAAATAGCGCAATGGGTTCACCGATTAAAACCTTCAACGCATCTCACTAGCTCTAATGTGAAACTTATTTTATACCTGACCTATTTTCCTTTAATTGTCGCTATTTAAACTGCCCAAGGGATAGTTTTATATCAGTTGCAGTCATTACAGATTACCGTTTATACATACAACACGTAACGGGCATAGATCGTTGTTTGAGGAGGGAGGGGAGGGGTGTATTTTTTTTTTTTTTTTTTTAAGATTACTGAAAATTGTGTTTCCTCGAAACACGACTGTGTTGGGGTTTGGGAATACAAACAGATTTCATTTTCACGTAGGACAGTGGTAATCTAATTTAGATTATTGCATGCTTGTCAACATCTTGAAAGTACATCTACTCATTTCATCACCGCAATCAAAGTTTCGTGAGGCAACATATTTTTTTTTCGAAAAGCCCGACGGGCACCTCACTTTGGATACAGGATGACCCCGAACTAAAATTAAGAGGGGCCTCGGACGTCGGGCTATGGGAGTTTTTAAGCACTGAATACAGTGAAGAATTTTGTAACTTAATGAGAACAATTCTGCAGAGCAAGACTAATTAAAAAATGAAAGTATTTGCAACCTATCAAATACTAGAAGGAAACCTTGAAATTTAAATACGACGACGTGGGCACATATATCATACAACGACAATTTGAATAAAATTGCCTTAAATGTATCAATAATCGTGTATCTACGCCTATTTGACCATGAATATAATAACTCTTAGAAGATAGTACCCAAAATATCGTGAAATTATTTACGTATTAAATGACGTTTTCGTTTGAGTATTTTGTACTTCTCTAGTTAGAGTATTTTCTTGTAGCTTATACTTTACTTATCATAATAATTTGTCTGAACCAGACAGTACCGTTAAAGTATTTTTTCATCTGCTCTGATTTTTTCCGTTATTCACATATTAACGACAAAGACATATGCAATTGTTTATTTATACGAAACACGATATCTGCGAGATGTTAAGCCTGAAAAGCTTCTGAGCACGGTTACTGTACAGGCAATATGTCGCATCTAAGCCATTATCAAAGTATAGTAATCTCACCTTAGGAGACAAATTGCAACGAGCATATATATATATATATATATATATATATATATATATATATATATATATATATATATATATATATTCTTTATTTTTCACATAATGTCACTTAAGCGTACGTTATTGTGCAGTATGATTTGATCGTAACTAACATATTGACAAAAGTTTATTTTGTCATTGAGGCTGTAACTGCTTTTAAAATAGATGCCAAGCATTTTGGAATATTCAACGTTCCATTTTTTTTTACGAGAACTTCAGAATACTTTTCTTAAACATTATTCATCATTGTTAGAAGTAATAAACGTGTTTACAAGTAATTGCAAATTATATTCAGAATTACACATTTATTAAAATTAAGAGAGTAGTCATTGTTCTGAAATGAAACAATGTATTCTCAACATTGTTTTGTTCTGTTTTATGTTATAAGACTTACGAAAAACACTGGACAGCACTGTTAGTTATTCCCTCTTTTTTAGTGCAAAATTTACACTCAGCTATAAAACCTGAAAGACACAGGAGACTCTTGCAGCTAATTCTATACATGTTATTAAAAACTGATATTCACCTTTTTGAATCTTTAGAAATTTTTCCCCATCTGCTACTGCAGATATGATATTTGATTCTTGCTAACGCGCGAGGCGAGAATGCCCAATAGGTATCACGGTACCAATTGTTTTTCCATAGACCTCAATGCTAATGTTTTGTGAAATAAATATACTTTCTATCCTACCTCAGCATGCATGTCACCCACTGTCATAGAGAACAATGTTAGATTGTCAATTTGACAAAGACAGAACCAGGTACTCCATTGTATTTAAGAGAGATAACTCTGCTGGAACTAGACAGGAGTAAGAGTTATCTAGTTACACCAGACACATTTTCAGTCATGTGTACTACATTTTAAAAAAATTATAAAAAATACAAAATGTGATTTAGTTATGAATTAACATAATCTCACATGTTGCCAAGAGGCTCAACTTTTTTTAAGCCTATCGGAAAGTACAACTCTTACATAATGCACCAATCACAGCTAGTTTTGTGGTTTATTTCTGAATGCAATGTTCCCTACACCTTAAGCTCCGCCCACCTGGGGTTGTACAATTGTACAATTGGTACCGTTATACCAATAGGAAGACAGCGATCACGGTATCCAATGGCACTGACATGTGCGAACCGCAATAAGTGTATGTGCAGTGAGTTCACACACACAGGCTGCTGAGTGGGAACGTGGAAATATACACACTAATGGCGGCAAATGGTTCACAACGTCGGTTTGTACTTTTGCTACTACCATCATCTACATGAATAAGAATAATAATTTACCCGTGTGTACCTTGTGGACACCAACTTTTGGTGTCCACAATGTAAAATGTATCCATAACAAAGGTCTATTCTTTGGATCGGTGTCCACAACGCATTAAATCTGAGTACACACACACACACACACACACACACACACACACACACACACACACACACACATGCCTTGAAAACATCAAGGATAGGAAGATAATAAAAAATGTCATGAGAAGTTTTGAATTGAAAAGCCCTTTTTGATATATGACTAAATTTTGATAGTCTATTACTTACAGATAGCCGATCAAGCCTGCGACAAAATCTGATGCCTGCTGTGTTGCCTTTAGCAATAGCCAGTTCCCTGGCTGTCCTGTTATCAATTTTGGTTTTAATTCCAGTGCAGAGTCTGCTGTACTTGATTTTCATCATCACGACACTCTTTAGGTCCTTCCTGTACAGCATGGCAGCTGCTTTCCTCAGTGCTATGTAGGTCATATATTTATTTATTTATTTTTTGTCTATATCTGTATCTCTCATTGCAGTAACCACATACTTCTGTCGAGATATCTGTCCATCAGACCATCTGTGAGTTTATCTGCTCATCTGCCTGTTTATATATCTGTATCTATCCATCTATTTATAAATCTACTTACCTACCTGTCTGTTCATCCTTCTATCAGAAGAGGAAAATAACAGAATGGGAAAAAGATGAATCTGGCTGGGTATCAGATCTTTGTATGATGTTTAACAGTGACATATTTATATCAGTTATCTGTAGAAATATACACTGGTATCAGGTAAATCTGGATTGCATATCTAAGTGCAGAACTACCAACCCTTACAATTTTGCCATAAGTCTTACTGAAATTTCTCTTTAAATACAGGTTTGTGGAATAAAAACACAAAGGAAATATGATTGTTAGCTGTAAAATCTGTCTACTGGATTGTCCGTGTTGAATATGATCCGCATTTCATATTAGATTCAGTGGAATTGTTCAGGGAGCCCGACTAGCTTTATCTTTCAGTACCTCGGACATTTTAAACTGCACATATTTTATGCAGCAAAACGTCTGCATGATCAAGATATTTTTTTTTTAATGGCATCCAGTGTGCAAGAGTTCAGGACAAAAAGTCAATAAACATCTTAAAAAGTTTTAATATTACAGAAGACAAAAATTGGAATGTTCAAATTCCTATGGGAAAAAAGCAGGAAAGGGTAACAGTTGTATTTAGTGGACATCATGTGTTGATTTGAGTATGTCACATGGTGGGAATGATGATTGCCATCGTCATGGCCATTTTTTAAAGGATTACGTCAAGTGAGAGATATCAAGAAAAAACTGAGCTCCGTAGGATTTTGGAACTGCAGTTTGTGAAACTGTACTGGAGGTAATTAAGGGTAAAGTAAACTCTTCAAACATTTGAGTTGAACCCGATGTTTACCATTGGTACATCAGTCTTGAATCACACTTCTGGACTTTTAAATGCCTGTTTCCAGTTTGACAGTAGCAGTACATTATATTTTGTTACACTTACTGAAAACTGGCCCAAATTATGGAAAAAATCAACTGTATTACTGAGAAGGCAGGTCTGTAAATGTTTCAAAATATAAATGATTTTTTTGATGATTTTTGATAGCACTTTCAGCATTAGCAGCAGAGAGGGTGAACCCTACAACTTTGTAGAGACCCTATTTTTGAAAAGAGTTTTTGCCTTAATAATGAAAACTTCTTTAATTGACCAGATTTTTTCACAATCTGGTCACATACGTATGTCATTCACCCTCTCTGCTGCTATAAATTAAACAGCCATTATAGATATTATCAATAATGAGTATTGGAGAACCACACTCAGCTAAATTAGCTCGAGAGCGACTAGAGGCAATTAAAAATATCTACCTGTTCGTGATTCTGTTAAGCAACAACTACAATCACGTCAGGAATCTCAAGTGGAATTTACAGAAGGTACAGAAAAATTATTTAAGCCGATTGTTGAACCAACGAAGAAAATTGTTACAGCAACTGAGGCAACACAAAGAGCTCTTGCAACATTGCCTGCTGATATTGCTGGCCGTATTCAAGCAGCTCAACCACCACCACAAGCACCACAACCACAAGCACCACAACCACCACCACAACCACCAAGAACCAGAACTAAGATAATAGATAAATTTACGCCTGAAGGTATTGCTGCTATCAGGGATCCAACCCGATTATTTGATATTGCCGCGTTTGGATATTATGAAAGAAAAAATTATGTAAAACAAGAACATGCTAAATCATTAAGCTCTGCCAATTGGATCAGGGATATATATCGCGTCGCTACTGGTATTCCAGAAATCAGATCTAGTGAAGATATTGAAAAATTTAATGAATTTGATGAGATTGTACATAGATATATAAAAGAGACTAAACAAAGCAAACGATTATCACAACCACCACCACAAGCAGCTCAACCACCACCACAATTTGAATTACCACCACAATTTGAATTACCACCACCACAAGCAGCTCAACCACCTCCACAACAATTTGAATTACAACCACCACAACAACAACTACAGCAACGAGAGCTACAACAACAAGAGCTACAACGACAACAACAACTAGAACAAGAACGAAAAGAACTAGAACAAGAACGACGAGAAATAATAAAACTAATACGAGAACAACGAAAAGCACCAAAATCATTTGAGCAATCACTTCGTGATTATCCAGAATCACTAAAAACACCACCGAAACCAAGTAAAAGAAAGAAACAACCGAAACCAAGTGAAGAGAAAGAAGAAGAATTTCAAGACGCCCCTGGCGCAACTGGAAGTGGTCTAGGAAGTGGTCTTATTACTTGCCCCAATAACGTTCTTGCTGATGTCGATCGATTAGAAATTCTCATCGGAGGAAAACGAGCTGGTAATAATTCCCCAGAAATCATTAATGAAGCAGCTGATATTTGTAAACGATTATTTAGTGGCGGCATCATGGATATTAATGTATATCGATCTCTCATTAATGAAATCGCCGATGATTATTATAGTGACTAAGTATGTAATTAGTGATAAAAACAATTAATAATAAAATGATCGTGCATGGTACTCAACGTGGACCTACCATGGTCAGGGTAATAAACTCTCGATTACCTGTATACAGAGCAACCTACGGAGATGGACTAGGTGATGTTATTCAGGGTCTGTTTAGAAGGATAGCCCCAAAAGCAATACCGATTACAAAGCAGCTAGGAATGAAAGCTATTGATGTTGTTCGTGAAAAGGGTATAGGCGCTGTTGGTAATCTTGCTAGCAAAGCATTCTCAGCAATTAAAGATAGACTATCACGATTAATACGCAGACCACAAGCGGCCCGACCTCAACCTGTGAAATTACCTAGCACTGAAGTGATGCCCGCAAGTGTAAGTAAAATAATAAATCAAGCAGCTAATCAAAAACTAGCGGAGTTAGCTGATATCCCGATGTCGGAAAGGGAAAAAAATATAACCGCTAGTCTGATAGCAGGAAGTGGTCTTCGAGTTAGACGAAGACGATAATAATAAAAATGTTTAAGCGCATATCTGACCCCGCGTTTGACATGGACGCACCAGTTCTCAAAGATGAGTCTGTGCGCGATTATCAGTATTATTCTTACGACGCACGAATTCCAGATCAGCGTGGACGAATTGAACTACAGGTTCAAGATACAAGTAGATATTTCCTACCCGCTGAAGCATTTATCGAAGTTGAAGGTGAAATTTTAAATAACGCTGTTCCTGCAGCACCAGTAGCATATGGAGCTGATGATATGGTTGGTTTTGTTAATAATGGTATTATGGCGTTATTTGACAGCGCTACGTACATGATTGACGGAAAAAATATTGAATCAATCCAGAAGGACGTCGACGTTGCCATGACAATACTAGGTCTTGCGAGATACAGCGACGATTACTCAAGATCAGCTGGTCCATCAATGATGTTCTCAAAAGATACTTCTGACCACCCTGACAGTAGAAATCAGATTACTCGACGAGCAAAGGATCGAACTGCTCCTAATCCTGTTAATGTTGATATTGAAGATCTATCTTTTCCAAATACAAATTTCAACTTAGGATTTGCAGCACGTAAATCAATGTTAAGCGGTAATAGGAGAGCATTTTCATGTGCAATTCCACTGTCACATATTTTTGGATTCTGTAGAAATGTTAGAAAAGTCATTTTCGGAGCTAAACACACAGTTGTACTTGTTAGAAAAGCCACCGATAATGATGCAATCTGGCGTGATGCTGCAGTTGCTGCAGGTAAAGTAGAACTAAAAAAACTTTCCCTGTGGATGCCAGTGATGACTCCGTCAATATCCGAAGATGACCGGTTGTTATCTTTTATGAGTCAAGGCGGTAAATCAACGTTGTCATGGTTAACAATGACCACAGATGCTGTTCAGAGTGCAATTGATGGTTTATTTACATGGCAGATAGCTTCTCAGCAAGGTGTTTCTGGACCACGACACATATTTATTGCGTTTTAAAATGCTGTACGAGCAGACTCGCAAACACACAGTCACATGATATTTGACCAACTCGGTGTTTCTGAGGTTTCATTAAGGATAAATGGACATCAAGAACCATCCGAGGATATATTACTGAATTTTGGAAATAATCATGTAGCACGTGTATATCATCGTCTTATGACGTTCATGGGTCGTGATCAAAATATTGATACTGGTTTACAAATATCTCAGTTAGATTTTACATCGCTGTATCCGATTTATTACTTTTCTCTAGAACATTTAGATTTAACCAGACAACCAGTAGTTGATATACACTTCAGAGCTCGTGTGACAATAGGAGTTATTGCAAATTACAAAGCAATTGCTGTTATACTCAGCGATAAATCGATGTTACTCGAAGGTGTTGGTGGACGAATGAGAGTTATTGATGCTCCAGTAGAAAACATGTAATTAGATCGTTCATAATAATTATAATGTCATATCATCACGTTAGTGTGAGTCTGACTCCTGGTCAGATTAAAAGGCTGCAATCAGCATCAAAAAATAATTGTGGAATAAAAATATCGCTAAAGCGAGAACAGATGACCGGTGCAAATAAACTGTCGTTGACCGAGCGTCAGTTTAAAAACTTCAACGACGCTAAAAAATCAAATAAAGGCGTCAAACTTAATCTTTCTGCGGGCGCCATCAAAGATATTGCTAAAACGGGTGGTATATTTCCGCTTCTTGCAGCAATACCAGCATTAATAGCAGCTGCAGCCCCAGCTGTTGCAAAAGCAGCTGCGCTAGGTGCTGTTGGAACCGCTGCTGGAATGGCATTAAAGAAAGCAACCGGACAGGGAATTATGCACGCAGAAAGTTCAAAAAAAAGATCACGGGCAAAACAACACGGAAGACGTCTAAGAGCACCAAACGTGCCACAGCCGGGCCGTCTGAGATTATCAGGCCCAGCATACGGTCGGGGTCTAAGATTACCAGGGACCCCACACTGGTACGGAAAGGGCCTAAGATTGCCAGGGACTCCACACTGGTACGGAAAAGGCCTAAGATTACCAGGGACAGTTTACTAATAACACCCATGTCCAATTTTGATTTACTTAATGCTGCTAAGCAATTAAAAATAAAAAATTTCAGAGGTGTTTTTATGCGCGATCAATTACCTACCGTTGCAATGCAACATGAAACCAGTATTATTAATCTCGATAAAAATTCTGGCCCAGGCACGCACTGGGTCGCATATGCAATTGATCCACGTGGAATTATTTATTTCGATTCGTATGGATTAGCACCACCAAAAGAATTTCTTCATTACGTTAGCAATAATACTGCTCCAATCTGGTATTCAACGCTACCGACACAAAAATAACTGATCCTCCAATATGCGGCCGTGAAACCCTCGCTATGCTTGATGCTGTATCAAAATCAACAGCACCGCCTCATAAAGTCGTGCACGCGTTCACTACGCTACGTCATAACACTTAAACTGATATCAGTAAATATAATGGTAGATATTTATGGAAGACCCTCAGGTAGAGCTCAGAAGATCGATTTATCTAAATATGCAACTCTTGATCAGCTCAGAAATGAAATCGATGATTTATTAAATATCACAAGTGTGGATCAAAATGAAGTCGTCATTTTTCAGGACAAACAAGGACGATTAAAAACGAGTAATATACAACTACCAGATGTACTTGTACGAATTCCAAATGCGGTTGTTAATAATATCGTTACTTTTACTGATCAAGGTAAAATACAGGATTCCGGTAAGTCGGTTAACGATTATGTTAAGAAAACTGGTGATGTATTTACCGGTGATATTATTATGTCAAGAAGAAAAATTACATATCTTGGAGATCCAATCGCAGATACAGACGCAGCAACAAAAAATACGTCGATGATCAAGAATCCAAATACGTGTCAGTGCGTGGTGGTATAATGCGTGCATTTCTCGACATGAATAATAATGGTATTAATAATCTCAGAACACCAGAAACAGATTTTGACGCTGCAACGAAGAAATACGTCGACGATAAGGAAATTCCAATAACGACTTCATTAACGACTATCAATGATGGAATTGCTGCATTTAGAACTGAATATTTTAATCATATACAAACATTTCTAAATTTTCGTAGAAATGTACACAGATCTATTAACGAATTTTTTGGAACTCCACCAACTGTTATTATTAATCTCGCTGACATTAACGCAAGACTCAATGATATCATTAGTGGTATTCCTAATATTATTCAAAAAACTAATCTCGTTAAAATTCCTCACAAGCAGATCATTAATATCGTGTACACAGTCGCATCAGGAAAGGCAACATGGTCGCAGGAAAATAACACTTTTAAACACACTGCAGAGGTTACTGGTGGATACAGATTATCTGTATTTAATAGTGCAAAATTCAGTATATTTACCACATTTCCATGGCGTCATTCAACCGATGATTTTTCTGGAATTGTGTCTATAGTGTTAAATAAAGATGTCGAGGAAACGTTTATGCTAATAGCGAATGATAAAAAGTTAACCGCAGCGACGTATTGGTGGTGTATTGAGTTTGTAGCTGAAACTCCTCAATTAGTAACCTAGATAAGTATAATGAATCAAGAGTCATTTATCGACGTTCAACGTCACAGATACGCTCAAGTATGTGAGTGTCAAACTAAACTAAAAAATATCATCGACGATTACACGATAAAGGTAAAAAAATATCGTCGTAAATGGTTGTTATTGATATAATGGTATACTCGGTTTCTGCTGTTATTGCTGGAACTGGATTATTATTATCAACAATAACGATGACAGCGCCTGCAGTTGTAACGATTATAGTTTCAACGGCAACAACATGTGCAGGTATTTTCAATATTATCGCTAAGAAAATATCTACGTGTACGAATAATAAACTAAACGAGTATATAATGAAATTACACACAGCAACAGCCGCATACACTAAATTATGCTCGTATATTTCAGCGTATCTCGGTGATGGTAAAATATCCGATGAGGAGTTCGTAACGATAATGAAAACCTACGATGAAGCGTTCATAATCGCTAGTGACGGAAAGATGGAGAATTAAATAATAACGATAATAATAATGTCATCGTTAGAATTACTTCAGCAGATCGTAGCTAATACAACGCCGTCAAAAACTACTATGATATCATTAAGATCAACCAATCCTGAATTTAGCGTTAATTTTCCGACTGCAATTCCAGTAAAGGAAATAGCATTAGCGCAATTACGAGTTTATCATAGCTGGCCTAATATCAGATCAAAACCGTTTGGTGGACAACTAGTAAATAATTCACTGGTATTCGCGAATAAAAATAAACCGGATGGAACACCTGATTGGCAAGTTGTTGGAATTTCAACGGGCAGTTATCAAATAGAACAGATTAATGATGAATTCCAACGCAGAATTAAATCTATCACGGGGAAAGAATCTAAAATAGCGATTACTGTTCACGAACCAACACTATCAGCGGTGATTGAAATAAATTCTCCTGATTACCTCGTAGATATTTATCAAAGTTCAATTAGATCAGTGTTAGGATGGCCTGAAGTCGCACCTATTTATAATGGAGTTTCAGAACCAACTAAAAATGAGTTTAAAACGAGTGAAGAAAAATTCATTAAAGATCCAGAATATCGAGAAAAAAATCCATGGAGATATATAGTATTTAGATCTGATCCAAACAACAATGATAATTACTTTATCGATTTTGACGGTAAAAGGATCCCCAAGATATTTAGAACAGTATTTATTGTTATCAAAGGGGGGAGTCAACCTATTCCTGATGAAAAATTTTTTAAAGAATTTTTAGATAATCTCAAGCCTGAATACGATAAAACGTTTAATGATTTAAGAAATTTACTTATTTCATTATCTCAACATTATGATCATAATGTAAAGCGGCAAATAATCGAGTCAATAAAACACTTGAATGGTATCTTATTCGATTTATACATCGCCAATCGAAGTATTATAAACGTTGCGACTGATATTAGTAGAAGAGGTTACACAAATTCAGAATTGAAGCAATTATTTCTTGATCATTATAAAATAACAGAAAAAGATTTACGAACATTTGTTATACCAGATTTAAATAACGCTGAAATGAAGAAATCATTAAACGATCTTATTGAAGAATATTATCCGGGAGTAATTGAATCGTGGAGAAAAATAGCCCCACCACCGGTTATACTAAAACACAATAACAATCCCTTTGGTGCCGGTAGACATATATCGCCGGACATTGTAAATATAACAACAACAATTGCAGTCAATCTAGTAAGTGATGTTATTGAAGGTAGCTATCAGGTAGATCTTTCAAAATCTAGCCAGGCCCAACAAGGGTATATACTATATTCATTTAGCCCTAAAGATCCACCAGGGTGGTTAATTGTAAATGAACCAATTAACCCCGTGTACCTGCGAGTTCATGATCTATTTCTGACAAGAATAAATTTCAAACTCACTGACCAGGCAGGAAACATTTTGGATCTAAGACAAGAATCTCTTAATATTAATTTGTATATACGCTCATAGAACGTCTGATTAAATAATCAGGGGGATAAAAAAAATAATCTGATGAGTAAATACATGAATAATAATCAATTTTCTATGATTAAAGCAATTGTATATATAATAAAGCGAGATAACTCGGCTATCTCTCTGCGGAGTAAATTGAACGATTATTTCCCTTACTACGTTACCTGTACAAATCCAGTTGTATATATACGTGTATAGCGTATTAGTCCGTCTGTCTGTTACATTAACGAACTATAACTTATACGTGCAAAATTATTTTATGAATTTTGAAAAACTGAAGTACAGTTCTACATTCTATTAGTAATACAAGTTCTGTGAGACAGCACAAATATTATATATATACTTAAATTTAACTATATCATTGATAAGAGAACGATATCCGAAATGGTAAGACGGTTTGACGTAGATCGAAGCTCTACAGACTCTCGCGTGTTCGAGTCTCAAAAAATGCTAAAGATATTATCTTGCATTTGCGACTGATGCTTATTTAATTGGGGGGACCCGGAGTATTTCCTCGATATCCACAACAGACAAAATACACTCTCCTATCATACACCCTTGAGGGGTGTACCTTTTACACTCCCGGGGTTTTGTATTGGGGAGAGAGTGTACAAAATCTGTTGGACGTAGACAAGATTCCCCCGTCATCACCATTTGTATATATTTCATGTTCATAGAATCATTAGGATAAGTTTATGTTTGTGCAGTCCAAAATCATAAACCATCTGTATATATTTCATAACCATATATCATTAGGATAAGTTTATGTTTGTGCAGTCCAAAATAATAAACCATCTGTATATATTTCATAACCATATATCATTAGGATAAGTTTATGTTTGTGCAGTCCAAAATCAAAATCATAAACCATCTGTATATATTTCATAACCATACAAAAACAGCTCCCTGACAAAAAAAAAGTCATGGGAGCTAATATTTATTTTTATATTAAATATATATATATATATAATGAACCAAGAAAACATTAATGATATTATCTGTGCTATTAAAACACTAAAACATAACGGAATAAAAATATCTGATAATCTCGACCCTCAGAAAATTATACGTGATTTTGAATTACTGCAACAAAGAAAATTTGATAATAAATATACACTATCTTCAAACTACAGATTTATAAAATTAATTTATCAATCCATGCTTGAATCACTAGCTATAGTAAACGACAATCAGGTAAAACTATTTACACCTCTTGCACGTTCGATCGAAAATATTAAATCCAAACTGTCTCACGAGTACGAAAGAAAAAAGATTGTGGATAATCGTGTAATGCAATTAAGAAAGATTATGCTATCTGATTCTGTCAATGTTGAGAGCAGCGACGATGAAGGTGGACCCCTGACAGAGTCAGTAACTGTAATTATGGCTACACAAAATCCTTGGGAAAATTAACGTAGATATCTCTCATAGATATGCTTCTATGGATACCTCATATTATATCCCAACCATGTTTCAGTAGGTATCAAATAATATTAAAAATACGGTAGACTAAACGTATTGAAAATTTATTTCTTGTGTAAATCTTTTGGAAAAGGAAGATTTTTGTATATTTTCTGCGACAAATTGTACCGATTGTGGTGCTATGTCAAAGTATTTGGCAGCCGCATTCATTGATGGGAAAGTTATTTCTTGGTCTGTTTCTGTATTTATAGATTTAATAGCTCTCTTTCTGTATAATTTACACCTTCCTGTGTTTCCGGATTTACAATTTTGACTCTGTGTGGTAACTCGTAAATTAGAAATCGAATTATCAAGCTTATCACCATTGATGTGATCCACCACATACCCATCCTTGATTATTCCAAAAAAACACTCGTAGGTAAATATATGAGATAAATAATTTTTTTTCTTGCCATTAACAGTAAATCTAAGATAACCAGTATTGGTAACACTACCTACTGGTTTTTTCAATCTTCAGTTTCTAATCACACCTTCTCGAGATGCTTCGTAATTAGTAAGGATTG
>JAECUM010052750.1:0-27008 GCA_016617855.1 Megalonaias nervosa
ATATATATATATATATATATATTGGGCATAAACAGACTTATCTAATAAGTGTGATTTGTCTTGTAATCATATGTTTTCATTTCTTTCTGAGCCCATGATGTTACCACTGTAGATGAGTAAGCTGTATTACTAAGGCAATGAAAAAGAAGTTCTGAAAGCCTATAATTATTTAGGATTCATAGTTTTTTCAATGTCTTATACATTTAGTGCTTTTTATAGTGTCTGTTGTTGTCGAGTCCAAAGGTATTTAGAGCCGAATATATTTAAACAAAATATTGTATTACTTGTGAACGCACCCAGTATTATTTACATATTCGTTTGATATTTATGAAATTAATGTGACTTATATAGCCTTCGGAAACTTATATTCAACTAACATAAAAAAGCCAAAATCCGATTGTTGATTAATTTAGTTCCATATCATTCATCCATTGACGATTTCGGGAGCATTTACAATAATAGATCTGAGTGTGACGACATATGAAATCGCCAGATAATCACGTTTAAGTATTGTATTCAATCCACAGCGTCGCCTTGATCGACGTAAATATAGAGTAGTAGATGAATATGAGGATGCTGTCCCAAAATACCCACCCACCTCCCAAGTTTGAATATATGATGATGCTGTCTCAAAGCACCCACCCACCTCCCAAGTTTGAATATATGATGATGCTGTCTCAAAACACCCACCCACCTCCCAAGTTTGAATATGATGATGCTGTCTCAAAACACCCACCCACCTCCCAAGGTATGGAGAGGAGGAAAGAGGTTCCCGGACCTCTAGATTTTTTTCATATTAAACAAAGCACATGTTAATGTAGGATATCATAACCTACAATGCATACGTTAATGCAGGATATTATAACCTACAAAGCACATGTTAATGCAGGATATCATAACCTACAAAGCACATGTTAATGCAGAATATCATAACCTACAAAGCACATGTTAATGCAGGATATCATAACCTACAAAGCACAATAAAATATTATATAAAATGTCCTATTACAAAAAGCCAATTTTCCGACGACATTCAAATAGTTCTTTCATTGCTATCTTACTGAAAAGATACATACTACCTTTTACAAAAACCTTCGACCGGTCTAAGTCTATATTAATTTTTGTATATTGTTGCTGGCTGATCGGATCATGAAAATTGTCATATTTTAGTGCAAGCTCGTCTCGCAAACTTTCGAGATAATTAAAATATTTGCTATCGTCTGATCTGATAAGGGAGAGTTTGATTCTGTCAAATTTACTAAAACAAATACCTGAAATTTCATCGTTAAATTCAAATGATAATTGCTGGTTATTAACCACTATCTTTTTGATTTTGCTATTAACTCCATCGACTAATGTTAAATTTTCGAGCATTATTTCTGATGTTTAGACAAAATTACTTGCATAATGTCCAAGTGCTAGTGTATTAATTCCGTCCCTGCAGTATCTTTTATCATCAAAAGTACTTAGTCCCCGTTTTATAATTGTATCCGTTTCAAGTTTGTGAAGATTTGTTATGATAACATTTGTTTTGATAAAACTGACGCTATTGTTTAGCGCTGCTTTAAAATCCTCAAAATTCATCATCTTTTTCACATATCCTCGAGTAATACCTTTTGCTTTTTTTGTAAGTTTGTTGTCATCTAATATGACAGGATACATTTTACTCTTTAGTCCGACAAATTACCTAACTGGCATAAACATAAATTCATCTTTCATTTTTCCAATAACTTTCTTATTCGAATTATCTTGAAATCCACTACATGCTGGATAATCTGATAAATCATATAGATTTTTATTATTGTAAATATCCTGATAGACATCTTCACATTTTATATTATAAACTAGCGAGTCTGTATCAGTAAATAGCAACTCTGAATCTGGCCACTGCTTTTTGGTAAAATTATAGTGAAAAAAAAATCGTACATCAGCCACTTTAATATATCAAGTACAGGTGCACCAACATAAATTGGTTGATTTAATTTTAAATTTGTCTTTCGTTGTTGTATTGCAACAAGATTTTCATTAAATATTTCATACTAACAAAACCATCATCATTAACTAATTTATTTCTGCGATTTATGGCATTAACAATTTCAATACTGACTCGCTTCCGAATATTTTCCATCGTCTTACTGAACACCGAGTTGTTCATTAACTTGAAAAAGTTTTTCTCAAATTCGGTTTTAGCCACATCACGACGTTTTGTATTTAAGTCAATATAATTTGCCATCCACCTCGACTGATTAAACTTTAGCACGCGATGTATTTTTCTCAGAATTAGTGCAGCATCTACTGCTTGTTTTAAATTTTTGTAATGCATAACGTAATTTCTTTTATTTAACAAATTTGGAACTAACTTATTAACAATCGAATTTTTTGCTGTTGTCGTTGCTCGTTGTTCAGGCGATAATAAACTATAATTAACCATCATTGACTCTGCGCAAAACGGATAATCGTTATGTAGATCATGTAACGAACTAGGATAATCTAGATCAACTTCAACAAAATATGAAATAACTTCTGGAAGATTTTTTTACAGTTTCTTTAAGAAATTAATCTGGAGTTATCCAATGAAATACACTACACGGCATTGGCTCTGACATCGCATAACCATACAAATTATTAGGGTCCAGATAAATAATATAATTGGATGGGAGATTTTTATCATAATTTTTCAGATATTTGTTATTAGCTACTACATATTTTTTTGTTATAACGCTAATTCCGCCTCTGATACCTTTTTCAATATAGTTAAACATATTAACATCTGTCAAGAGATCCAATTCTATCTTACTCGTTTTTAACAGAGCGTCCCATGACAATCCAGGTGATGAATAATACCAACAGGGGTCTAATCCATAATTTTTATGACTAACTTGACAAAAACTCTCAAAAACATCTGATAGCAATAATACATCTGTTTTCAAATATAGATCGTGATAATCACCAAATGTTTTACAACTAAATCTATTCCAAATATCTTGTGCATATTTGTACTCGTCATCTGTGATATTTTCATTTTTGAGTTGTGAGTAAAATTTATCTTTATCAGGAAGAGAAGTTTCATTAAATCTGCTCCAATCATCGAGATACTCGTACGGAAATATACCTTTTTGTATTAGATCGATAAAGTTTTCACCAAAGCAACTTTTTAGGTTAGCGAAATTGCTACAACCTTTAACAAGCTCATCTAATGATGCTGACATAAATTGCAGACTGTCAATGAAACGTAATTTACCGAGAGTCACTGACATATACTTTTCAAAATTATTTGGAATACATTTTATTGTATTATTTAATCTTAGTTTAGCTTTAATATTTTTATCACCAAATGCTTCTACAATGATATGACTGTCATAGCCACGAAAGTTATGTAAAACTACGGGAATAAAATCTGGAGCATGACATTTTAAATTACAACTGTTATGAGCTACTCCACGATATTGGCCGGTCAAATGACAATGATCTCGCACCTTATTACCATGTTCCAGCAACTTTTCACAAATATGACAATCAACTGCTTCATCGAAATAGAATTGTTGTTTAGACGTTATTTTCATCGGAGCTGTTTAAAGTAATCTGTTAGAAATTTTATTAACTTCGTCTATTAAATTTTTGAATAACCATACAGCTGGATTTTTACCTCTATATAACTTTATCGGAGTTGAAAATTTATCGTTAGCGCAACTAACTACTTTATAAGCTACTCCGCAAGGAATATGTTGTTGTATTTTTCTAGTACTTGATTTATTCGGATTATTTTCTGCTCCAACCACAGGAACAAGTATACACTCGAAATCAGCGTAAATAACAAAAGGAATATTTAGTTTATGATCATAATTTTTAAATTTTAATATGTTTTCTTTTTCTTTAGGCATAGTTATTTTTTTAACGTTGACACAGTATTTGAGATGATCTTGTAATATTCCATCGCTAGAAAAACCCTGTAGACATTTATAACAGAAATAATTTTTATTTTTATTTTCACTATACTGTCTGCCAACTAAGCCGTTAAAGTTTTTTTATTCAACAATAATGTCCCTGATAAAATAATAAATTTATTGTATCTTGTGTGCATTTTCTGAGATATATCTCGGGTAAACATTTTCTTTCTCATCTAGTCCGAAAACATTTACTGAGATACTGTTTTGTTTTTTAAACTTTGGTATATGATTTTCCTCTACTGGAAAGTCAATGCCATTAAAAGTTAGTTCGTCTTTGTACAGAAAATACTTGTTAACACGATCAGCATTTTTTTCTTCTGGAAACATCGCAGAAAGAGTAGACCATTGAAAACATTTATGATCATTGTTTTTGACATTTATACAGCATTTTTTGTTTTTAATTTTTTGAGGGAGATCGACGTACAAACTACCGCGAAGTACGTTATATTTTGATGTGTGAAATAAAACTTCTTTAATCATTTCAAATTTCCAACCCGATCCTGATGCAGTAAATTCTTCTAATATTTTGTTTATTTCTTTAGGTATTTCATCGGCGACCAAGGCAATGTTTGTTCCAGTTAATATTTTTCTTGATTTTGCTGTTAGATATGGTTCCGAAATTTCACTGTCAAAGCTTGTTCTTTCAAAAATTACATCAAGTACATCCTGAACTGCATGTAACTTTGATAAAATCGTATGATATTGTACTATAAGTTTGATACTTTTATGAGCCGCAAGTTCTTTTGATATAACAGGTTGTAAAAGATGAAATAAACTTGTGGAGTTAAAATTTGCTATAATATTTTGATCATCAAGTTTGTAACTATTATCATAACCGGAAAATGCTGTAGCAATTTTTTCAGATTTGATAATGCTCTTTTTAGCAATATCTCGCAATTTTAACATTATATATAATAGTAATATTTTATATTTCATTGAATTTTTTTAATTAGAGATATGAAATCCTTATAGTATAATGACAGAAATTTTGAGATATCTAAGATTGACGGCGGAAGAGCAAGAATTTTATCATGTGCATCAGAAGTATAATTTGTACGCTGGAAATGCATTGGGTTCTGTTATTAACATAAAATCTAAAAAATCTGTTGGCACACCAACGCCAGCTGGTATGTTAATTTCAGTAAAAGGCGATAATATAGAAAGGATTAAAATGTTTAGAAAAGATTTTATTTATACTTTGTTTTGCGACGATATTCCAGAAGGACAGCGAGTATACAGAGTAAATGGCGCAGTTGCTGATGATAATATTGAAAATTTAGCCTTACAAAATGAATTTCAGCTTCATTCAGTATTTGATCTATATGAGACAAATGATAAAGGAATTATTCGACATAAAAAAACAAACAAAGTTGTTGGAAATTTGGATAGAGATGGATATTTACTTATAAAAGTTAGAGGAATCAAAACAGATTTTATTAATTATAAATCACACAGGTTTGTGTTTGAAACTTTTAATGATGTTATTCCAGTTGATCTAGTTATTGATCATGAAAATGGTATTAAAACAGATAATCGTTTGGAAAATTTAGATTTGGTTACGCCAAAAGAAAATACTAGGAGAGGAATTGGTGGTGGTAATAATTTTAAAAATCCAACTAGACAAATAATTTCAATAAATCTTGAAACTTGTAAAGAAATAAAATTTAAATCAATGACAGCTGCTGCAAAGCACCTTAAAATTAGTACAGCTAGAATAAAAGAAATAGCTGATGGTAAAAGAAAATCAGCAACGTCAATGTTGACATTTGATAGATTTAATTTTAAATAGATAACTAATGATATTTTCTAGATCATTTCGAGTAAGACAATTATGACTAAATGCCATAATATCGTCGCGATTAAATCGTAATGCCATCATTTTATTTGTATCTCGTTTTATTTTTCTGCTGCTGTTAATAAAAATTTCAGATTCGCCTGATGTTATAATAACATCAACAAATTAAAAACTATGTCCCAACAAACAATTTCGAATTGCCTCAGCCAATTCTTTATAATTTAGTATATTAACTCTTTGATGATATTTTATTTCTCCAAACATCTTATTATTATTCATTAACTAGACAAAAGATATATTATAATATGAACTTAATTGAGAGACTAGCTAAACTATATTCGGGAGATTTTGTTTCAAATTCTGTTTCAAATTTTACCTTAGAAAATTTTAGCTGTATTTTAGATAAATCTGCTGGTTATACTGAAAATGATATTTTGCATAACGATGACGACGAAGATGAAGATGATGTTGTTGTTAGTAAAAAAAACTTTAAGCAGACCAACAACTGGACGATATGATGTTAAATATCATATTGCTAAAAAAATAATAAAATTTAATTTTACTATCACAGAGCATCAAATATTTTGGCAACTTATAAGACCTTTTTTAAACGTAAAAATAACTGGACAACAAAGAAATATAAAATACGATTTTATTTTTGTTAAAATATTTAATTTAATGCCAGTCGATGGTGCAAGAAAATTACATTTAATTTCTTTATGTAAACCAGCAAAATGTAAATCCGTACTAATAAAATACGAAAAAATTTATAATAATATTATTCGATCATTAAATATTTAGTTGGTACCCAGCTATTAAATTTATCGCTATACCCTCTCCATTTATGTAAACTTTTGTTGCCGAGCTTTTAAATAACTTTTTCAATAACAAATATATCTTGTTCTGTTTTCTGAAGTTCTTGCTCGTAAAAACTGCCAGTTATAGTCTCACCTAATAAATCTTACAACGAGTATGTAACTGATATTGTTAAAAGTACTTTATCAACAACAAACACTTCTTCGCTCCAGTTATGAGTATATCCTTTCTCAAATGTTTTTCTCGTCAGAGAAATTCCAACTTTATCACCAACTTGAAATTTATGTCTACGGTACATATTTTCGTTTGCTAATATTGGATTTGCAATCGCGTCGTTTGGCAAAATTTTTAGTGATCTGTGTTTCGTGTTATTATACTCGTCAACAATTTTCTGTAAATTGTCAATATATTTACTCGTATTTTTAGCTGTTAAATATTTGTGTATTTTTTCCTTGAGCGTGCGATTATATCTTTCAACGATGACGCTTTTTCCCTCATTTCCTGTGACATATTTTTTAATGTTATTTTGCTCTAAAAACTGTTCAAATTTTTATTAAAAAATTCTGCTCCATGATCAGTCCAGATTCTATTTGGTTTTCTTTCCGTGTTAACAATAATTTGTTTTAATGCATCAGTCATCGATGTTCCTGTTTTATCCGAAACGGGTATACTAAACGCGTATTTGCTAAAAACATTTACAACATTAAAAAGATATCTCTTTGGAGCGCCATCGGCGCCAACGTTAAACTGAGCAAGATTTGAGACATCAACTAGATCTATCGCCCAGATATCATCAACGGCATTTGCGACAACTTTACGTCGCGGAAACGTTTTTTTAGGTTTGTGTAGCACAGACGTTAGCGTTTTCGAGGCAAGATCATCATGTAATTCTTTTTTACCGAGATCTAATTTATATTTTGCTCCAATAAAAGCCTGAACCAGCCTTCGATCAACACGTTCTCGCATATTTACAGGTTTCATATCACGAAGTTCGTCTAACATTACTTTATCGCAGCTCTGTTTATTTTGTTCGTTGTCTGGACGTTCAATGTCTCTGTAGCAGATATCATGGCGCATCGCTATTGCATCAGCTTGATTGTAAAGTTCTTGTCCTGGCAGCGGATTATCGTTTTCGTCAAGTTCTTTATCAAGAGGATTATAAGGTCCAGTGTATTTATGGCCTGGCAATGTCCAACCGCCTTTTGGTTTCGGCAATTTGCCAATTAATTTATGTATATCTATACCAAAACCAATTATTTCTCTGTTGTTGCATTTCTGACAATATGTAACAATTTTATTTTGCTCAAGACACAATCGTCTTATTAATCGTCTATTAAAATAATTTCTGGATAACCCGCTCCGGACAACTTTGTTAGCGGTGTTGATAATTTCTTTAAAAACATACTTTTCTTTTTCCACAGATTGCACAAATACTTTTTAACATCATTCTATCATTTTTTGTTTTTTTCTGTTTTTCATCTATATTTTCTGTTTTAGTTTTACACTTAAGACAATATGTTGACATTGTATATCAGTGAGGTTAGATAAAATTTAAACTTTTGCAAAAGTTCAATGCAATCTCATTATTAGCGTGAGGAGGTTGTTTATCAAATTGCAAAATAAACTTTATAAAATCTGGATTTTCGGTCATCTGTTTAATAAACATTACGCAATAATATCCACAAGCGGAAGTTCCAACTGGTTGAATTTGATTAGACGAATAATTATTATTTTTTTTTTATCATACTTTTTTTATTGCATCACTTGGTGGAATTCCGAATGAGTCAAAATAATTGCTATCACAAACAGCTACCCAATGTGTACCAGATCCATCATCGAAATCTTGTATATTTATAACACACGAACCTGGCGTTTCTAGCGTCATAAGTTCATCTTTAGAATAAACTCCACTGAAATTTTTTACTTTTTTTAGTTTGTCAAGTATATCAAAGTTACTTAACGCGGTCGACTTCATCTATTTGTTCCTGGTAACATTAGTCCTCGTCCGAATAGACCTGGCAATAGACTTCCGGTCAGTCCTGCTAGTAATGGAGCTATTGGAATAAATCCTCCTTTTCGCCTCGGTCGTGTCTTTTTTTTCATCGTTGTCTTTCTTTTTGTTGTTTTTCGTTTTGGCATTTTATATTTATCTTTAGACAAAACTTTTCTTTATTCCATGACCCTCAACTGCTTTTTCGTTGCGCCAGATACTGCTCCAGACGCTGCTGCTAATCCTAATGTACCTAACACCGGCAAAAGTTTTCATATTAATGTTCTGGCCATTACAGATAGTGCCGGACCGAAGAAACCACCTTGTTTTAACATTGCTGTTATTTGTACAGCACTTAAATTTAAAACAAAAGTTTTTTTTTGCGATCGTATTTATTTATTTGTATTTTGGTTAATATTAATTTTGTTAAAGTACCCAAAACATCTGCGTTAGGGTCGACCTTTAATGAAACCTGCCTCTTCTTTGCAACAGCAGCTGCTAATTTTTTTTAACTTGACCGTCAGTCAAATATATTTCTTTTACAATATATTTTGTCATCTTATATTAACGTTACAGATTAATCTTGTACTGACATTTTACCTTCGATAAAGTCAATCGTAATAGTTCTGTCGCTGATCACTAACGCGTACACGTACAACTGCGAAACTGGAACTGCTCCTAATGTCCAAGTAATTTCAATATCAGTAGTTGAAATTACATCTCTTTCCTTTTGTTTACTAACATCAAAATAAAATATCGGATAAAGTGTACGAAATTCCTCTACTGATATCTGAGATCCATCTCCAACGTCCTGATATTTTTGCACTGCGTCGAGCAGGTACATGTAAAGTCGAGTAATATTTTTATTAGCGTTATCTGCAAAATTACATTCTATCGCTCGCTCCGGATATTGCTTTGAATTTATTCTAGCATATATTCGTCTAACATCAGCATTATCAAATATTGCATTATTTTGTTGTTGGTTACCACGTCGCGCTTGTTGCTGAAATACAACAAATATTTGCCGTGGCTTTTGTTCAATCGACGTTGTTGTGACTCGCCATGTGTAGTCTGTGGTATTTGGAACTGCTGTTTGATATATTTTATGTTGCTGAAAATGAATCTTCTTTGTGCGGTTTTTAAGAATATCATCTAATTCGAGTGATTTCGAAACTGTAGGTGTTATTCGTGGCATCCACAGCGCAAGTTTGTTTATGACAAACTGTACATCAGCCCTGCCAAGTCGAAATAAACAATCATTTTGTTCTGATCGATCTAAAATAAGTGTATGTTTAACTCCAGGAAATACTTTATTGTAGTCCCTGCAAAAGCCAAATATTGTACTTAATGGTAACATCATTGTAATTTGACGTGATTCTGCTGCAAGTGCCTTTCTCTTCGCATAACCCTCATTATAACGTTTATTTCTTACGCTAATTGTGTTATTAATCAAATTTAAGATTGCAACGCCGCCCGCAGCTGCATCTGGTCATGCTATACCAAGATTATCACAAGCTGCAATAAGTGAGGCTCTTACAGCGTCTGTGTTAGCAGCTGCATCTGGTGGTGCTATACCAAAATTGTTAGCATTGGCAATAAGAAAATTTCTTTCATGTACAAGATCTGCAGCAGCATCAGCTCCATGCGATAATGCTCCTTTTGAAATAAATTCTCCAGATAATGCTAAACCAGGAATTCCAGTGTCTTTAAACCACATCATATTAGTTGCAGTTGATTTGGAGTAATCATCGGAAAACGAAATAGTATTTAAGATTGTACTTGCAACTTGTAAGTGACTTGAAATATCTTCAACAGTTTGATTGGCCAGCTGATATATAGCACTTTTAAATAAACACCAACCATCATTTATAAGAGCTACTTCTACGTTAGCTGCAATTGCGGCAGGTGGAACAGCTACTGTCATAATCTGGCCACGAACTTCCAACATTCCTTTGAGGCAGTAGAAATACGTCATTGTCTCGAGTATTAAATGTTCTGACGCCAGCCTTATTTGGTTCGTTAGAATTTTCATCGAGATACTCAACATATTCAAGTTCTGTAACCGTGTCGTCTGCGTCATAAATTTCTGCCAAATCGAGATAATTTTTAACATTTTTTATTTATTAGGTTATACAAAATTATTGTGGCGTTGTTGCTTTAGATATTAAGTTTTTTATAATTTGTTCTCCTTTCGGTGATTAAAGTTTTTTTGTTGTTGTTATCATTGCGCGTTGAGTTTCTTTTGTTGGTGCGATTTCTGAAATAACTTGTTTGATTGTCGGTACACCGCTTTTTATTTTATCAGCTATTTTTTGTCCAACAGCAGTTCCAGCAGCAGATGCAACTCCAGTTGCAAAAGCTTTTGATGCGTCAAGTGCAGTTGGCGCAACTTTATGAGCTATTCCTGGAACATTTTCTATAATTTTAGCAAATATATTTCCCAAAAATCCTCCGACTATTTTTCTTCGATAAACTTTTTTCTGTTTCATTATATTTGAAGTTGTATAATTTTATTACCAAATCTTTCGCATTATAATTTACTAAAAATCTTTTAGCTTTTCTTAGAAAATATGTTTACTTTGTTCGCGTAAGTGTAAATAATAAGTAACAATTTCATTATTAAAATCCAGTTGTCGTCCAGACTGATTTGTCAATTGCATATTTACTTCTGTTATTTGATTTTCAACGTTTAACGGATAATAAATAATATGACGTGGACTAATTTGCATAAAAGAACCTGGTGGAACGTCTGGTGAAAAACTGTATGTCGTTTGTTCTTTACTACCCTTAGATGAGTAAGATCCAGATGCAATAGAGCAATTTATTAATATTGAGTTTACATCAGTTATATTCACTGGCAGTTGACCGTCATACGTTAAGGGATTATCACGATCAAGAGCAGGATATACATAATTATAAAATCCTATTAGTGGTGCGATACTTGCTTGCGATAAAAGACTAATTGTTACATTTTTTAATGTTATTCTAGCGCGTAACGTATTATAATTTAGTGTAAGCTCAAGACTATCAGCGATACCTCCATTTTTTGTTATAAGTTCTTTTATTATTTTATTTCGATCAGTTACGTTGTAGGCTCCTTGTGGAATTTTAATTGTTTTTGACGTGACAAATGGTGGAGTACGTATAGGAATAGTAAATGCAAATTCGTCGTTTACTCCAGTTTTTACATTAACCATAGAATTTCAACATGTGCAGGAAATTTGCTCAATTTCATGTTGTTTTTCTCGATCTAGTTCTATCGGTGGAATATACTTTACATAAAAATTTGCGCTATCTTTATCAGATTGGCTAGAGTCTAGTAATAATGTTGCTGACATTTTTTTTTTATATAAAATTGTTATATTAAATCATTACACAAATTTATAAAATTAAATCGCGATTAAAGTTTCGTATTCGTCAGATGTTAATAAATTTTCCGATCTCAAATTATCAAGTATCTCAATAATTTCATTATCAATTTCAGTACCAACATTTCCAGCTCCTTTTGATGATATCAGTAACATTAATCTGCCAATCATTTCAGTAACTGATGCGAATATTCTGACTCCAGTTCCTGTTTTAGTTATTTCTTTTTCTAAAAGTTTTCTTAAGCGATCATCATCGTAATATTTAAATAATTTTGTAAAAGTGTATCCTTCTTTTTCAGCATATTTTTTATCTCTAAATTTTATTGCAGTATTTCTAAAAACACGAGCAATAATAGAATTTCTAGCTCTTTTAGAAAGTCCTTCAACATCTTTTATTTCAGCTGTATCAATTTCTTTGTAAGGTCCTAAATCTTTTTTTATAATATCTTCTAATTTTTTAATTAGATTTTTGTATTCATCTTCTTCTCAATCATAAATATTATCAACGTCAGAAATGTTATTATCTTTCGTAAAATCAAAATATTCTAATGGCGTTATTTCTTCTTCTGCCATGTTTTTATGTTCATCACGATATCTTTTATCCTCATGGGTTGATATTTGTAAATCTTTGTCAGTCATTATAGGAGTTTCATATATATATTCTAATCTTTCTGGTCTTTCATCTGATAATTTTGCTTCAGTACTTAAGCTACTAATGTGACTACTATAGTATTGTTTATTTCTTATATTATTAATAGCCTTAATATAAAGATCAGCAATAATTCCATGTCGATATAATTTAATGCTCTCATAGTAATTTCTATTTTCTAAAACTATTTTCCTGAAATGTTTATCAATCTCTTCTTTCATTCTTTTTTAATTTTGCAAATTTTTTTGTCGGCTTCAAAATCATCTTTTCCAACATTATATATTCTCACACCCTTAAATTCTTTATATATTTTATTAAAATCTTTATATTTGTAATCTCTTATTTTGCTATTTATATTTTCTAAATCATAATCAAATCTTCTTTTTTCTTCCATAATGTTCCTCTCTGTTCTAAGTTCTTCTTCTAACCTTCTTTCAATTGGTCTAACTACTGCTGCTTCTGATAATCTTTGTTGAAGTTCTAGTGGATTAATTATCAGCCGATCTATTTCAGCTTGTCTTGCAACAGGATCAGCTATATTTGCTGCAAGTTCCTCGGCTAATCTTTTTTCTTCTTCAGATCTTTCAGTAATTCTTCCAACAGCCGCTTCTTGTTGTTCTTTAATTAATCCGAGTAAACCTTTCTCTTGTATTTTTTTTAAGTTCTTCTTCTGATAGTGATTTAGTTTCAGGTTGTTTTCCAAGTAAAGCTTCAGTAACTGGTTTGAGAGCGGCGGCTGTTGTTTCTGTTGCAGCCACTTGACCACGTCCTGCTTGTTGGATCATCTGCCTAAGTTCAGCTTTAGATTTAACAAGTTTTTTTTAGATTTTCTATATGTTTTCTGTACTTTGCTTGTCTTTCCATTAATTATATACTATTTTCTATAAAAATTACTGTAGGTATTTTTCAATACAGCATCGAAACATTTTACTGGTATCATTTGTTAATTTATCAAACCAAAAAAGTCATATTTATTTAACGTTGCTTGATGATATTATTCAATAAATTTATCTCTTGTTACATTGCCACATTGTTCGTTCGCGATATTTCTAACGTCAACATTGTCCAGTCCTGGAAATAATATAAAACAACCAGTATTTCGCCGAATAAATCTGTCAACATTATAAAAACCCTGAGCAAGATAAATAGAATTACATTTTTTATTACGTGATAATGAAAAATATGATCTTATTTTATTCATTTCTTCATTGTTTAGCGGAATATCATCAAAAACAACTATCTTATGTTCGGACAAATCAAGTTGATTAACTGGAACGAGTTCTTCTGGTTGTTTGATAATAAAAAAATCCTCACCAACCTCAAGATCATCACGAAGTTTGTCATTATAATTGTTAAGTAGCTCGCACTTATCCTGTTGTGGATTAATTGTGTAAATATAAACGCGATCGTAGTTAAAATTATCTCCTGGAAGTAAATTCATAAGCAAGTTTGTTTTTACCGATCCAGTTCTTCCAACGATAAGATAATGACAGTCTGGAAGTTCATTTTCATGTTTGTGTTTTACCAACCGCTCTGTATCAAAGTTTAATATCAACGATTTTGCCATTATTGTTATACAATTTTATGTTATATAAAAAAAATTGTCAGACGATAAATAAATAATGAGCTATTATACAAAATTTGGAACAACATTAGGAGATTCATCAGCCGTAAGTACAATAACAAATATATTGATTGATCGGGATATCTAAAAAAGAACTGGCGACACAATGACAGGAAACCTGTATATGTCAAATCAACGAGTACTAGATTTAGAAACAAATTATCCACCAATAAATGTCATTAATACACAAGCTATTAGTTATGCACAACTAAAATCTGTCGACAATAATAAACTAGATAAATCTGGTGGATCTTTAAGCGGTAACTTAGATATGTCAGCAAAAAGAATTATAAATTTAGAAACCAGCAAATTTGATTCAAACTCAAGCGGTAAGTTATTTGCAGTTGAAGTATGTTGATGATAACAAACTTGATAAAATAGGTGGGGCAGTTACAGGTAACATTATCATGAACAAGAATAAAATTACATACCTTGGAAACCCAGCCACAGAATCAGACGCAGCAACAAAAAAATACGTCGATCATCAAGAATCTAAGTTTGTGTTAGTCTACGGTGGTATTATGCGTGCATTTCTCAACATGAATAATAATGGTATTAATAATCTCAGAACACCAGAATCAGATTTCGACGCTGCAACGAAAAAATACGGCGACGATAACAACATTCCGACGGTGATATCATTAACAACAATCAACGATGAAATGACTGCATTCAAAACTGATTTTTCCAACCACGTACAAACATTCTTGAATTTTCGTAGAAACATAAACAGATCTGTATATGAATTTTTTGGTAATCCAGTGGTTGTAGATATTAAACTTGCTGACATTAATACAAAAATCAACGATATTGTCAGTGGAATTCCTAATATCATTGAAAAGACGAATCTGATTAAAATTCCTCACAAGCAGATCATCAATGTGGTATACACAGTAGCATCAGAATCATCAACATGGACACCAGAAAATAACACCATCAAACATACCGCAGAAGTAACTGGCGTGTACAGGCTGTCTGTATTCAGTAAAGAAAAAATTAGGATATTTACTAGACTTCCATGGCGTCATTCAATCGATGTTTTTTTTCTGGAACTGTATCTATTATATTAAATAAAGATGTCGAAGAAGAATTTATACAGGAGCCATCTGATAAAAAATTAACCCCGGTGTCTTACTGGTGGTGTCTGGAATTCGTAGCTGAAACCCCTCAATTAATTACTTAATTAAATGACAACGTCATTAAGTATAATGAATCAAACCCATGGACTGGCACTAGAGTTTTTAATATTGTATAAAATCTGTAAACAAATATTATATAATGAAAAAAGTATCCTTGATTTTAATCATATTTCAGAAAAAATTCCAAAACAAGATGTGGACGCTCTAATACAATATTACAGATGTTATCATAAAAAACTTTGGTGCGTGAAAAAATGTTACAAATACTATAACAAAATACTTCGAGTGATATCATATTTACCACTGCTAATGACTAGCTCTGGTATAATTTCAAGTGGAGCATCATTAAATCCGTTTTTGTTAATAATATCCGGCATTGGTGTTTCTCTTGAAACAGCGTGTAAAAAAAAATGAGCCTCGACTTGCAACTAAAAACAATGCTTGTAAAACAGCAAGTATCACTTATAAAAAATTACTTGATCAGATACGATCTTATTTGCGTGGTATAAATATGATATGGACGATTTAATACGAGAGTTTCGTATTATTGACAGTATGTTAACAGATATTCTGCCAATGAGAGTTAGCAGGTATGAAAAAGATGATCAGAAAAAGTATAGTGATCGTAGGGTATAAAATAAAATAATCTCAAACAATGTTTTCACTTACCTGTTCACCATTTTTTTTTTACGATAGAAGGCTTAAAATATTTGATCTATGGAAACAGATAAAAGTGTCTCACAACTCCTATTCAAATACTACTCCCCATTCTCTGAAAATATATATTTTGTTAGAAAAATGTTTTCACACACTTACCTGTCCACATGTAAATTCTCTTGCAAAATGATCACGAAGGAAAATTCTGACTGCCGTCATAGTGTCCACACGGAATTTCTATCGAAATTTCCATAATAACTAAATCATGTGATCATTCTGAAACTTTGTAAGGTTAAAGATGGGGAATTTCCAATGGATTTTTTAGAATATAACACCTACTCCAGGATGTTCTGAAATCAGGTTTAAGATAGGTAATTTCCAATGGATTTTCCCAAAATAACGCCTACTCCAGAATGTTCTGGAATCAGGTTAAAGATAGGTAATTTCCAATTAATTTTTCCAGAATAACGTCATAAAAGGCAGTCAGAATTTTCTTCGTGGCCATTCTGCAAGCGGATTTACACGTGGACAGGTAAGTGAAAATATTTTTCTAACATATTTCTAACAAACTGTTAATATCCCACTATATCTTGAGGCTGATTTGATTGAATTAAATCTTTAAAAAATCTGTTTGTTAGATTAAATCTGACGCTACAAATTGGCTCTTTGTAATAGGACATTTTATATAATATTTATTGTGCTTTGTAGGTTATGATATCCTGCATTAACATGTGCTTTGTAGGTTATGATATCCTGCATTAACATGTGCTTTGTAGATTATGATATCCTGCATTAACATGTGTTTTGTAGGTTATAATATCCGCATTAACGTGTGTTTTGTAGGTTATGATATCCTACATTAACATGTGCTTTGTTTAATATGAAAAAAATCTAGAGGTCCGGGAACCTCTTTCCACTTCTCCATAACTTGGGAGGTGGGTGGGTGTTTTGAGACAGCATCATCATATTCAAACTTGGGAGGTGGGTGGGTGTTTTGAGACAGCATCATCATATAGTCAAACTTGGGAGGTGGGTGGGTGTTTTGAGACAGCATCATCATATATTCAAACTTGGGAGGTGAGTGGGTGTTTTGAGACAGCATCCTCTTATTCATCTACTACTTATAGCCTTGCCTGGTCGTAATTTCTCTGGGTTTGATCTGATGAAATGAAACAGATGCAAACAAATGGGGAAAAAGGCATAATCTGCATTGTACATAAGGAAAATGAGAGTATCTTGTTTAATTAATTACTAACATTTATTTAATAACACCAGCATACATGTACTTTCAGAAAGAAACCACTGTAAAATAAATGCCACCATTCAGTGGATTTAACAAAAGAAGCTATCCGTTCCATGTAATTCTCTTAGCATCAATATTGCGTTGGTGTTTTGGATTTCAATAATTTATATACGAGCTGACTGCAGTGAACTGCATCTACCAGTTTAGTTATTGTCTTGCCCTCATCCGATTGATGGGGAATCACATACGGCAGACCACTCTTGCATATATTTCTAGTCTGCCGGCAGCCGCATGCAGTATAAATCAAGCAATTAATTAACCAAGGCAGCCCGAGTTTGATCTCAGTAGATCTGTTCTGGAAATGTCACCGAGAGTCTGGTCTAAACTAAATTACTTCTTACGCCAGATTTCCAACAGATTAATGAAACAACAGTAACATACCATTTTCTACTTTACTTGAACATTATGTCAGAGATCTTATACATTGTTTTGCAGTTCAATGTTAAGACTAATGTTCCGCGAACTTTATAGGCATGCTCTCTAAAATAATTCATTTTGCGACAAATAAACACGTGGGCAGAACCAATAAACTACAGGTGCCTCTGACATCCTTGGTAGAATACTATAGGGTAGCAAAAAAAAAAAGACTTCTCATAACCCTAAGGCATTTCGAGAGAAGAGGAAATCACCGGTGCTGGTATTGGAGTACTAACTGGAAGGAAATGGTCAGTGACCCAAGCAGTAGACCAGGCAGAGAACAGACTAAGGCATAGGGACATTATAGGTTTAACAAACGTTGGGAGGGAAGGACTAGGGCTAAGAACAACACAAACATGGAAGAATGCAAACAAAGTTGACAGGAGAAATATGGTCCTAGTGGAAATCCGAAGGGCAGAGGACGAATCAAGATCAGCAAAGGCAGTCCAAATGGAGATCCAAGCTAGTTGGACAAAGTGGTCACAGCCAGAAAGGAAACTTACATGGGCAGATATATGGTGATATGAATCAGAGAAGCTGCAGATTTTGCTTCGATTGGTGTATGACCCCCTACCATCACCGGACAACCTAGTGAGGTGGAATTTATGTCAAGTGTGGTATATCATGAATAAAGATACGTGTATACTTAAATATGATCACATACGGCTTCTCTGATTGGAATCAAATGGGGAATCGAAGTTAGTTCCCCTGAATTGTATAGCTCATGCCACCAGAAGACAGTATCCAAACTAGCTTCTTTTGCACTTAGTAAATTGACTCTCTATTATTTTAGTTATGATTTTCTTTACCAAGACTTATTTTACACCACATTAACATCTTATAGGGATAAAAAGCCTTTATGACTTTAGGTGGTAAATATACAAAGAGTTTTCAAAATAAATGCAAGCAATTATGATTTACTTTCTTGATCGTTCAAAATAAATGGGTCTTAATAATAACCGTGAAAGGATAACACATATGATATGGAAACTTTAATAGTCATACGATACTACAGATGTCATTTTATAAATATTGTTGAAAAGATAACACATATGATATGGAAACTTTAATAGTCATACGATACTACAGATGTCATTTTATAAATATTGTTGAAAGGATAACACATATGATATGGAAACTTTAATAGTCATACGATACTACAGATGTCATTTTATAAATATTGTTTATTTATTTATTTTTGCTAATATTTTTTATAAAATAAATCTCACACCTTATTACGTCTGATCGAAACATATTTCTATGAGGATGACCAGAAGACAGATTATCGCTGTTACTAAATTCTATTAATATTGTCTTCAAAAGGATTTCTATTTTCTGCAGAATTTAAAATCACGAAAAGAGAAATCAAATAATCAAAACTTATTACTGACAAGAGAACAAAGGAAACTGAAATTCATATATCGTTGTCAATATATTCAATTCTAATTACTTTCAAGATTATACAATTAAAAACGTTGATTGGAGATTTTCAGTATTAATTAATTAAATCTGAATAATGCCGGTATCCTAATGTTATTTATGTAGCTTTATCTGATCGGGAAATAAATGACTATCGAAGCCCGCTAATAGACACTTAATTTTGTCGAATATATATATATATATATATATATATATATATATATATATATATATATATATATATATATATATATATATATATAAATCTAAACGAGCTGTTAGAAAAATCGACGGAAGTCGTAATTTAAATTTTGATATATTTGTTTCCGTTGTGCTTTACCTGTAGTTAAAACAAGCTCATTAAACGATGCCAGATATGTTAATTCAAAACATCCTTCTTTCGAAATAATCAACCTCGAAATATCTGCATTAACCTAAACTTCACCATGTTTCCATCAATCTGGAAGCCTTTAAGGAGAAATATCGGTACACATATAACAGACCCAAACGAATCTTATACATTCCTAAACAAGATATATTTCTCAAATTAGTTACTGCGTAAGAAATATTTTAGGGTATGTTGTTGTATAGATTCTCCTGGAAGCTTGGTCTAGAAATATCCGAGGCTTCACCATATTTTAGTGAATAATCTCATTTCAACGTGTATTTTCATGTGGCAGCGATGACTTGACTGTTTCTTCTCTCTTGCTGTGACTGTCAATATGAACAGTGCCACTTTCATACGTAACCTGAGAGTACGCCCTGTTTACTTCGGGGCCAAAGCTAGTATTTACTACCATATCCATTCTAGACGACACTTCCTCTACCAGTCTCTTTGGGGCAAAGTTCAAGATGCGGATTCTTCTGTAGGGCAAGAAGCATGATTTAGTCTCATTATCTTGCATGATTTTTATGAAAAGTAGTTCTTGAAGAAAATAAGTTGTGTCTAGTTTTCTATGGCAATCAATGATTAAGTCGAGATTAAAAGAGTTAAAAAAGCAGATCAGATAAATTTTAAACTATAACATCCTACTTTCAGTAAAGATTATCTCTATTAAAAGCAAGCGACACTAGAATGATTGTTTCTATAACACTAGGGAAATACAAATCGCATGAAAAATAGTATGCTAATAACTTGATTAGAAAGAGAAAAAGTAAAAGCAATAGATAATAATAAACTTAAATCACAGATGCCAGTTTGCCGACGCTAATATTCATATTCTAAATCTACTGTAGTTTTCTTTAATATTTTCTTTATTTACCAGTTCCTCTTCCAGACTGAGTAATGTGAGATTCTTAAAGTCTTTAAAATAAATAAATAATTGAAAACATATGAATTGCTTTTGTTCACACTATAATGATGGGTCAATTAAATGCATATTTGATCACGTTGTACTATGTGCAATAATTTGTGTAATGTAAGTACAAAAAAGTTTCAAAAGTGCTTTGTGACATACATTATGACACACATTTTCAATCAACGCATTTTCATTTTACGCATTCATGCCGCTGTATTTGAATATAGTTTTGGTATACTATTTTGTTTCCGTAATAGAAATAACAATCGAAATGGTGAAAAATTATAACTATCAGGTGACCGTTCTTACCTTCTTCGAATAAAGAATATGATTATTAAAATGATGATAATGAAGACGATGACAGCGACAGTGATTTCAGCAGCTATGGCGACTGGGTTAGCCTCAGTTTTTGGTACATTGGACACTGCCGTGTGTACTGAAAGCAAAAGAAAGAAAAAGACTTGCGTTGATATATATTGTTGTCGTTTTATAAAATGCAGCAGTTTTATTTGCACCAGTATAAACATAACAAATTAATTGCATCAGATGATGGCATGCTTTCTTCATTCAATAATATTTTGCTTGGGAGTTTTCAAACATTTATAAATATGTATATAGTTTCATCCATCATGCATAAATTCGTAGTTCGTCAAGTGAACCGAATTAACCATGGGTACCTAGTTTCAAAATGGAGGAGTCTTACTGAAGAGTTACTTATGAAGGATACAGTTTGGTTTCATGACAACACATTTTAAGCTGACAGAATATGGCTTTGATGTGGGTAACACTTAGAGGAATATTTATTTTAAACCACATATTGATCCAAACACCATTCAAGCCTAGTATTTTGCATCCTTGTTTTGATAAACCCACATAAAACATCAACTTTTGCAAATGTCATATATATTACTGAACTCAGAATAAAGCTTCTGAGAAAAGCTCTGAGAAACGCTGTCTGTGCATATTGCTTGAAGATTCCCAGTCCTCCCTTCGAGCAGACAGTGTCATAGTGCGCCTCCCCCTATCACCGCCATAAGTAGTGCTTTTGAAAATATGCATTGTAACTAATACTTATTCCATGTTTCCGTATTGCTTTTTCATGATGTTGCATGTATCTACTACAATATGTGACTTATTTAACAATATTATTACAGCCATGTAATAAGAATGTTATTAGTGTCATGTAACAATAATGTAGGACTTTCATATATAATAATTAAACTGTTCTAGCTCATACGTCCTGCGTCCTCAAGGATCCTCCAACCAAATATGGTTGGACGCCCCTGCTGCAGACTGTATTCTGTGTGTGTTCATTCATAAACCTACTGTTACATTCAAAATTATATCGAATCCTGCCTGCTACGGAAAAATCTGTCCATCAGACCCGTTACGTAAAGCTCCTTTGCATAATGTATCTATGGAAATTAACATGTGAGCCTCTATATACAATCAGGACCTAATCTACGTCATTTTATTCACGAAATTATATGGTGTACATACTACAGGAAGGGGGTCCCATGTTGATATATATTCTGCCAGTTATATATATATATATATATATATATATATATATATATATATATATATATATATATATATAACGATTTACGCTCGCGTAAGGACATTTATGGGAGGTGTTGCTGCCAGAAATGCAGCAAGCTGTATTTGCTGTATTTCTGTTTATGGCGGTTGCAGCCTCAAAAAATTTCTGTATTATATGCTATGTCTCATTGTTCAATTTCTTAGCACGTTTACTCTATAGACTTTGTCCAAATAGTTGTGTAAATACACAACAAATGTTTGGTTGACTAATATCATCTATGTTCAATACAGAGTCACGAAAGTGGCCAGCATCAAACACAACGTTTGTTTTTGTTTTTATTATGTACCCATATACTCTGACTTTGTAACATTTGCACGACTGACAAGGGAATTCTGTCTTTTCACTCTCTATCTTCCTTTCGACTCTATCGATGTCGGAAAGAGTAGGCTGGTGTATGCACATTTAATTTTACAATCTCATCCAACAAGTTAATAATATAGAACCCTATGTTTTCGTTCACTTTCTTTCTGACAACAACTTGCACCCATCTTCTACGTGTCTAAGAACACATCACATAAAACGATTTACGCTCGCGTAAGGATATTTATGGGAGGTGTGATTGGGTCTACAATTTTCCGCCAGTTTCCGTCATTATGAGTCCATGGCATATATTTTGCAATCTTAAAACCAAAGTGAGAAAGAAAGAAAGGCATACCTGAAATGACAAACTGAAAATGTTCTAATGGAGCATAACGTGAAATACATGCAAGTTACATAAACGTATAACAAGACGCATGAAAAGTCATTATATAATGTTGCTTGTGACACTAGGCAAACCATTCGATGGCGACATGCAACTAACCCGTGACGGCAGCGAGTACAAAAGATGGCAAATCAATTAGAAAAGCAATGACAATAATATGCCAATGACATCCACAAACGACTTTCATCAGTCGGAGAAACTTTCCGAAGCCGTTTTCAAGTCTATGAAGCAAAGACCATAGCTGAGATATAAAAACACACCAGGACGTTTGGTATTGTTGGATACAAACGTTCAAAGTCTGCCCGTGTTCGAGCTGAGGCAATATTCAGTGATGAATCATTTGATCTCATTTCCGCTGAGACCGACTTAATAGAAAATTCTATCCAGACTTGAAAGGAACATTACAAAAATTCCCAGAGCACGAGCCTGTTTATTTACAAAAGCCTGATCTACAAATTCCTTTTACCATAACGCAAAAAATATGGGCTTGAAATTCTAACGTATAAGTTAGATGTTGAGCTCAAGAATCTGATACCACAATACGCACATAGGATATAACGAAGGCGACAGGAAAATGAATCAACCAGTTGAATAACGTATGTTTATAGCTATTACAAAGACAGTGAGGCGCAATCAATGCAAATGCGTATGCATTTCAAAATGTGAGCTATGCAGGTCGAACATGCCATTATAAATATTGTAAATCACATTTGTTCGTGTTATATGTTGGCTCAAGTGCTTGATTGCCTGTATATTGGAGTTAATCCGCGTAATGAGCTTTGCCCAAGATGCGGATCTGTAGTTGAGCATTATCGTGAGCAGCGGCGAGGAGCGAAACCTATCCGCAAGGAAAAACCTAACTATGTCATTGAGGAGAAACACAATGAAGTCAATATCTGGGTAAATAAAATTGCACAAAAAAAAATTAGATTATATTTTTCTCGTTATATGACTCAACTGAAGTAATCAGCACGAGAATGTGGACTAAGAATTCGAAGCTATATGAGAAAAACGCATACATACATTATTAGGACTCACGGATGAACGAAGACAGGTTGTGAGACAGCGGATACAGACATACATCAATACGTTCATGAGAACAGTCAGAACAGCTATTATGGATACTTCGTTTAAGTTAACAAGGAGTATCCAAACTAGCTGCACGGCATCAAAATGATTATGATGCTTCCCCGATAATGTCCATGTCGGTAACAAATCGTGGATGATTCAGGAGGCATTTTCACACAAAGCCTTAAGGTTGTATCTAACTTGCCGAAGAAGCTTACTTATGTAGTCCATGTGCACAATTTGCAGTTATATCTGCAGTTGGGTATATGCGTGTGCTGAGAATCTACCGGGTGCAAGGGTTTCGACAGCGTGGGTAGATTGCTGAATGCATCCAAATGAATACGGATTTGCACAAGGTAGCAAATGATGGGTTTCAGAAAGAATTTTTTGAGCTCATGAACAATGCTGTTTTGGGCAAAACAATGGAAAAAACGCGGAAGAAAATCCACCTGGATCATGTTTGTGATACTAAACAAGACAAACTCAGCAGGCTGAATGCGATCTCGGAATTGTAGTTCCGGATGATCTTCAATGGTGGACTCATTACTCTTCACAACAAAGACTCTAAACTGAAGCTGACGAAACCTATCTATGTTGATGCGTTTGTGCTGGATGTATCCTTATTATTACTGTGCAAATTTTACCATAACAAGGTCAAGTCGCACAACGGTGACAACGTCAAGATGCCTACCGGACACGTACTCGTTGCTGATGCATATTACCACCGATGACGTCTATATGATCATGGACGAGACATCTCTGGTTAACAAGTTTGACACCAGCGAGTATCGGAACTAACACCCATTGTTTTAGAACACAAACAAGAAAGCCGTGCGTTAATTCAAAAACGAGTTTATGGGCAAGCCTATCGATAATACGTGGGACTGCGACCTAAAATGTACTCGACTGTGGTTGGCCATGGTCACCCAACTAGAGCAAAAGGCTCTGGCGGAAACATCAAGAAAGCTAATGGAGTTCCATGTATAGTTGTGTAAACAGGATTTCAGGCTCGAATTTACACACCTGGCAAATCTTATTCTGTCAAAGAAACATCGAAGGCGTGTGTATCGTTCAACCAAGGTAAGTTGGTCCCCATTGGGTAGCAAGTGATGTATTTTCTCTGATGGAATCATTACTTCTGCGTACGGGAATCGCGCGGTCGTTAAATACATTTTGGTGGTAGTTTCATAGTCGCGATATTAATTTTAAAAACAGTCGCACACACGCTCTATTCAGCAGATGCGCCATAGTTCTCGCGAATGTTCTAAGGCCAAATGTCAGCGTGTTGGTTTCCCCAGAATATCAATTCGGTCTGAGATCGTAAATACAGGAACATACCACAACAAGTCAGTAGTACCACGTTTGACATTATGCACCTTCTAACTCACCTGGTGTATATATACACTGAAGGATATAGTTATCGAGCAGGTAGTTTTGAAACCGCTTCACTGTTGGAGTCAGAGTTTCTCGAAACGGTAATCTGAAGGATCAAATCAACGGGTCTCAACTTGATCGTACGAGTGGTTTCATTTCTCGATGCTGGTATGACCTAGAGAAGCCGTGTCACTAACTCGAGAGACCGCTCAAGATTAATCATCAATTCTGTAGCGTATTAATGCACTTGTGGGGTTGAATTGTTCCACAATTTGGCCTGATCGAGATGTATGCTACCATGTCGACGGCGAACCAGCACATGGCATTTGGTTAACAACGCAGCAACAACTTCTAGAAAGCCTTTGCCTAGGTCCACCAGCAGAAGCCACGTCCATGTTAGCGGTGAACGTGCATAAATGGGTTTGAACGTGTCTACGGAACCTGTTGTATCGTTGGATGACAGTGGTTTGGCTTTCTGGTATCTCCAGGCAACATCTACAACAGCTAGTACGTATTTGTAAGTCCGCGTACGTACGTAATCATGTGGGAGAAACAAGATATCCGACTGGTAACTTCTTAGGGCGTTGCCACATAAAACCATCCATGTAAAGGTTTAATTGGAGAGGGTAGGTAAATTTGCGATAACGCATGTGTGGCCAACCACACTCGGACGATCCTGTGGGTGACCTTTGCCCCGCTCTCTAACTTTTCAAATGCTGTTTCATCCTCCTAATATAGTCGGAAACTGTAGTAAATCATAGTCAGTTTCTCGTCCATGTTTGTTATATCAGTGTGCTTGGTTTCCAGCGTTTGGCGCGCTAGCGACTGCAAAGCGTAACTTGACCACTGAATACAGTCTTAGCTTTCATATTTCCTTTGATGATTCATATGCCGATTCTTTCTCCGAGTGTAGGATTGATCTCGTTGAAGTCATGGATGAGATCCAAATCTACTCGTTGACGCGCACGGATATAAGTTTTATGTTGTATAAGCAAGATTTTCTCGGTAATACGCAATATCGATGCGGTTTACCGGTTATTCTTCTGGAGCTTGTCTGTTATCACACAGTCGTATATCAATCAGACCAGCAGGGATTATCTTCAGGGAAATGTTTTTTCGTGTAGATATTTACTCTACGGTGCCCCGATATCACCTCAGCCGTTTTCACGAATAGAACTGGTGGTGCAAATGAATGTAAACGTCTTTGCCCAACTACGGACGCAACTTTCAGCGTCTCCGTTTTCATCATTGTGTGTTACAACCTTCATGAGATTTGTGGTAGGGTTTTCATACGGCATGGCTCACAAAAAGCAAGGCATGATTGAGTTATACAGCAAATGATATTTCAGATCGACGCAAAAGAGAAAAGGTGTCAACGTCGTTAACGTCTGTGCGTAGGCGAAGCCTCAACGACCCAAGCTTGGGTACATGTTTTCAAACTCAGTTCTCAGTTGGAAAACACAATAGTTATTAAATTGGGTCAAAAAATGGTTAATGTGAAATCGATTGTACGTGATAACATCATGCGCTAACAATCAACCGTCACTCAAGGATTTCAAAGTAGCCCTTGTTTAGTCCGAGTCAAAGTCGTACACTATTGAGTTCTTTTCCACGATCGACGAAGACCCAGTCGTTGAATACCTCCTTAATCCGGGCCCAAGTGAGCTTTTGTTGTGTACGACGATGTGATGCTTGTCCGGCGAGACAGCCTCGCGAAACTATTTTCCCGTGACCGGCATTAAACAAAGAAGTAATCTATGTGACAACGACACGCACACGTACCTAAAATTATAAACAACAACAACTGCAACATGTTAATGATGTTGAGTGGGACTCAC
>JAECUM010052751.1:0-13900 GCA_016617855.1 Megalonaias nervosa
AATTGTGCAGTTGCGTTATCGGTCTCTCTGAATTCAAGATATGGATTTATTCTTTGGCGTTGAATTTTAAAAAATATTGTATGGGACATATGAATAGATTTAATCTGCGGTCACATGGAAGTTGATATTTTCCTTGCTTTTCAAATGGAACATAAGTTTCTGAGCATGACCCTTTTGCTTTAACTCTTCGACCGGTCCAGTGGCCTAAGTTGTTAGAGCTTCCTCCTTGGATGTAGTGTGTCGCGGGTTCGAATCCAGGCTGAGTCATACCAAAGAATTATAAAAATTGTACGTGCAGCTGCATTAGCCTCGGCATTAAGTGGTTATTGTTAAGACTGGTCGGCCTGGTGTCATGATTATGTGACTGGTTGGGACATGATGCTACAGGTATGCGGCATGATGCCCCAGTGCTCGACAACGCTATAAACTGCCACACTGTTTAGATCGTGGCAATATGACTACAATTGTTGAAGCTGATTTAAAGATCTCAAAACATACTCTTTCAGCAGCAGGGCGAACAGCTGAACTTTTTTTTTGGGGGGGGGGGCTCTCCTACAATCAGAGCCTTGAAAAATGTTGATTTCTTTGTTGCCAAAAGCCAATCCATGCCTTGTATGTAAGCCTGGTTGGGAAGATGAAATACACACGGGCCAACCATTTTACTGAAGCACGACAACAATAACACCCAGATGCAGTCTTCGGGTGAAAAAAATATAGGCCGCTCATGTCACTGCATTTACTGAGTTTGATGTGCATTGTAATATACGGGTTGCTCCACCAACAATTCTATCGAGACCAATGTGATAACATGTTTTGGAACATGTAAACTGATTGCAATGAATCCTTGTCTGAGCATTTGCAAAGAAGTTTTTTTATTATTTATGTCCATGTCGGCGGGACACCAAGTCTGCTGAATATTTCGCAGTGTATGCGTATCAACGCCGTTAAAGATATCCAAACCTTGCAGAAATTTCTGATCACATTAGGGATCGGAGAGTTCCGCTGTGTAACGTAAATGACATCTGTGTTTTTATATCTGTCTTGTGAAAATATTCTGGCTTGATTTGTTTGTTTGTCAAGCATGACATCATCGTAAACACAAGATTATTAATACTACCATCATGATTTTCGACGACGGTGCCTCATTAATGTCAGTGATAAATTCAAAAATATCTGTATCGGTGGAAAGCTCGCGTTCTTAGGAATCATTTGCAACTTCATTCAATTCCTTGAAGACATCATAACATCGCTGGTCGTCTGCGGATGGCATTACTAAATTTTGTCCCATTTGAGCCATCTCATTATCAGGTTGAGCAACAATTGAGTTTTACCAGACCCAGACTGACCAATGATAATGGCTCGAATAGAATTTGGTAATGCCGGATGATGTTTGACCAGTGTTTACTTGTGTGTTGCTGAAAACTCAATCACGTTCATAATGTATCAATATGTATTATTAATAATCGTGAGTCTATATTGTGTTCGATGCAAGGCGGTCACGGATAAAACTGGGATAAGAACAACAACGACGAGGAATAATCGGTGAGCACTTACAGGCAAGTATGTAAACGCGGCATAAAAAATTATAAGTTTGTGAGCGGCGATGAGCGACCAACTGACGCTGGCGGTGACATTGCTGCGGCACTCGGGAAATTACCAGGAACTCCTTGGGCTAAGTATCCAGGGGAAAAAGATCTTCAGGGGTATAATTACTGTAGTCCTGGAACGCGACTTGATATCAAAATTGACGAAACAAATCAACAAAAACCCGGCGAATTTCCAGTAAACGTGATTGATCTAGCATGCCACACCCATGACGTCGCGTATTAAAATAAAGATCTGCAACACCGACATATCGCTGATGTCAAGATCTGTAACAACGACATGTCGATGATGTCAAGTTGATTCACACACTGAAGTCGATAAAAAATAAAAACATGCGAGAATCGTTCGCTAACTGGTTGATAAGATCGGCTATGAGTGGTAAGTTGTCCAGTAATTAATAATGGGATCGATTTATTATAGTACAAGAGGGTACTGGAAAGGTACTCGCAACGTGGCAATCATGAGCTTTGTGAACTTTGAAGGTGGTAAAAAAAAGCAACCGATCCTATCTGGAGTGTAACCACACATAAAATATTCAGCATGGTAAGATCTACGGGTAGGTCTGCAATCTACAGACTAGATTCGGCAGCTTCTCAACGTGGATTTGTCCATGAACAATTACAAGTAATTTCTGAAAATACACAATTACCACCAGGTTGGATTCGCGCTATCAAAGGGCACTAGCTCCTTTACGTCTGTTACATTCAAGACATGTCAGTTTGACATTTTCGCGTGTGTGGCCGAGACTACTATGCATTCTGTCCAGGATGAATTGTAGTACGTCATTAGGAAAATATTGCCACAGTATTATTAGTTTACAGGAGGCGCAATGTTTAATAGAATCTATGCTGGGGTTTGAACCGAGCCAAGGAAATCTCAGTCAAGTGATTACATTATTTGTGGCCCCACGAGGCTGCCGAGTGGGGAGATATATAATGTAACCCCGCAACTGGGATTTCCTTGTCTCGGTGCGAACTCCAACGTAGATTTTTTTCTCACCAAATATTTCCCTTTAAAGTGAAAAGAACTCTTCACTTTTGCAATATAGTTCGCCCGCAAATGCGGTGCATTAATAAAAAGATGTTAATGAGGACTGTGGCATGACCGTGTCGTCCGAAAAATACAGTTTTTATGCGAGCAGCAGAAGAGGTGAATCCTACAATTTTGTACGGAGGGTCCATTTGCAAAAATAAAGGTTCCTATAAAGGCTATAAATAAGCTCAATCATCTCAAACCGAAACCTCTAACCGAACATATTTTCATACAACGGGAAACAGACTGCAATAACGAAATCGTGTGGGTTAGCTCATCGCTGTTACTAGTTCGTTGACGTGTATTTTTCAAATTTTAGGCACGTTCGTTTGCATGTCGCACATGCACTCGTTGTCGTTCACCTCTTCTGCTACTGTAATTAAATCATTATTATATAAATAATGATCGGTGAAGCCCACTCAGAAAATTAGCTCGAGAACGACGAGATTCAATTACAAAATATATTCCAGTCCGTGATTCTGTCAAACAAAAATTACAAGTGCGCAGGAATTTCAGGTGGAATTTGCAGAAGGTGCAGAACAATTATTTAAACCGGTTACGAAGGCCACCGTTGGTCTTCTTCCCACGTTAGAGAAAACCGCTGGGGCTACAACTGCAACACAGCAGGTTATCGGATCATTACCAAATCAGATTAAAGAAGCTATGGAGTCTGCTGACAAAACACGTGCTGAAATTCAAGCTGTTAAAAATATTGTCGAGGATCTGTCTAAACCGGAATTAATAACTCGGTATTTTGCTCAGCAAAGGTTATATAGAAGTTATGACTGATCCTGTTAAGGTTGCTGCGGCGGAATATCAGCTGCGGCATCAGTTCTTGAAACCAGAGTTTTATAACACTCCAGAAAAAGTGTGGGCTGCTAGGGTATTTCGTGAGTACAAGGATAGTCCACAAATTTGTCAAAAATATAAAAACGAGTATGATGCTTTTGCTGATAAAGTTTATGAAGTGAAGAAAGGTGTTGGAACGCCAGTTATATCACTAAGAAAGCAGAGATCTCGACAAAGGAGACAATCATCACCTGATCCCGGTGCAGCTGGAAATGGTCTTGGTACAGGTACCAAGGGAAGTGGTCTTATTACTCCATGTCCCAATAATGTCTTTGCCGACGTAGACAGATTAGAAATTCTGATTGGTGGAAAACGAGCTGGTAATAATTCTCCAGAAATAATTAATGAGATAACATCAATTTGTCAACGATTATTTACACTCGGTATCTTGGATATTAATGTTTACCATGAACTCATCGATGAAATTACCGACAATTTCAACGGTCATTAAACAGTTACATATAATGACTATAATAAGATGATTATACATAATACCCAACGTGCCCCGACCATGGTCAGGGTGATGAATTCGAGATTACCTACATATAAAGCAATCTACGGTGATAGACTCGGTGATGTTGTTCAGGGTTTATTTAGAAGGATAGCTGCGAAAGCAATACCGACTACAAAGCAACTGTCAATGAAAGCTATTGACGTTGTTCGTGAAAAAGGCATTGGTGTTGTTGGTGATGTTGCCAGCAAAGGCATTTTCGGCAATCAAAGATAGACTAGCACGATTAACACGACGAAAACCTCAGCCAGTAAAATTACCCAGCACTGAAATTATGCCTGCAAACGTTAGTAAAATAACAAATCAAGCTGCAAATCAAAAACTAGCAGAGTTAGCTGGTGAGGAAGAAAATAATATAACTGCTAGTCTGATAGCAGGAAGTGGTCTTTGTGTAAGACGAACGCGATAATAATAAAGATGTTTAAACGTATGCCTGATCACGCATTCGACATGGATGCACCAGTTCTCAAGGATGAATCTGTGCACGATTATCAGTATTATTCTTATGACGCTCGAGAGACAAATCAGCGTGGAAAAATCGAATTACAAGTTGAGGATACAAGCAGATATTTCTTACCCGCTGAAGCATTCATTGAAGTACAAGGTAGACTTTTGCAAGCAGATGGTACAGGATATGGAATTTTAGATCGACCTGGTTTTGTTAACGATGGTATTATGGCGTTATTTAAAAGCGCTACATACATAATTGACGAAAGACACATTGAATCATGCCTGGAAAACATCGATGTAGCCACAACGATACTTGGCCTTGCAAGATACAGCGATGATTACTCGAGATCAGCTGGTCCGTCAATGATGTTTGCATAGAATACAACTGATCATCCAGATGGCAACAACGTAACAATGAATGCAGCTGGAACTGAAGTTGCATCAATGAATCTGTCACAGAATAAGGCAAGAAATAACTTCGTTTTGCCTTAGATCTATTTTTGACCTTCATTCGTTGTGCATGCGTACAACGTTACCTGGGGTGAATCATTGTTTCTCCAGGTGAGCGACTGTACTAGCATGTATCTCGTCGGAAACTACATGCGACGAGAGTCATGAAAGGCATGGTATACATGAGTATTTTACCCTGATTATTATTCACTCTCCTATGGATTTAAGATTGATACCATTTCAAACTGAGGCACCGGTCATTTGGATTTTGTCAAGGAGTGAACGTTCTCCATTATGTTCTCCGGCCATAGGGGTAAGTGTTAAATTTATATTTTATTTGATATGTGAAGCCTAATCACGTTTTAATGTCATATCGGGTAATGAAGCCTTTACTACTTCAGATTGGAAACGTTGTGAACTTTGGATTACAAGTTGCTATTACAGTTTAATTTATTAGCATATATCTAAAAATTAATTCAGAACCCATTATTATGACCAATTTGGTTTTATTGTAGCTGTTTAGGGTTGAGCGTAGCTGTCCATAGAGTGGCGTGCTGTCTGTACTTATGTGTATACCTGTCCATAGGGCTGTGTAGGGCTGACGGTGGCTGTGTAGGGCTGAGCTGACTGTAGCTGTTTAGTGCTGTGCGCTGTCCGTACATGTGTGTATACGTAAGAATATACATGTGGTGGAACCACGAATGTAGGCGTAGCCAATACCAGGGTGCTGGGTGCTGTCTGTACGTATGTGTATACGTTTATCTGTACATGTGGTGGATCCGTGAAGGGTGTGAGCGGCCGATAAAAGTGTGGGCCAACCCAAGGATTCGGTGAAACTGTGTGGTTCATCAGTTTATGAATCATACTAATGTTCAAGTGTTAAGAGTCATATGTTTGTTCCAATTGATGTTTCAATTAAGTACACCAACAATCATTTTTATCACTTGAGATCATTAGGATTCTTATTTGTACTCCAGGAGATTATGTGAATCTCGCTTACATAGCTTAATATAGGAGATTATGTGAAACTCGCTTACATAGCTTAATATAGGAAATTATGTGAATCTCGCTTACATAGCATAATATAGGAGATTATGTGAATCTCGTCTACAGTGTATATTTTTCGAAGCATATTTGAATTCTTTGAGTTTATTTGAATCTTAATGGTATTCCATACGTGAGATTATGTGGATCTCGCTTGTGTTGCATAATATTAGTGGAAACGTATCTGCAGTCCCTGAGGTTATTTGAACCTCACTTTTCACCCGTAAGATTATATAGATCATACTTTTATTTTTCAATTTGGGAATGTGTGTTGAGTGATTGGATCAATCGTATGATACGAGCGAGAGAGAATCATTGCATTTGTAATAGATATAGATATAGATATATATGTATATGTATGTATATGTATGTTTGTGTTGTTCATTTAGTCCAAGAAAAGAAACCCATTCGGTTTCAATTCTGTTACAGAATCAACATTTCAACTTGGGATTTGCAGCACGCAGATTGATGTTAAATGAAGAAGAATTTTCATGTGTGATTCCATTATCGCATATATGTGTGATTCCATTATCGCATATATTTGGATTCTGCAGAAATGTCAGAAAGGTTATTTTTGGAGCCAAGCATACAGTTGTACTTGTTAGAAAAGACAACGACAACGATGCAATCTGGCGACCCGCCGCAAATCCTGCAGGTATAGTAGAACTAACAAAACTTTTGTTGTGGATGCCAGTAATGACTCCATCGATCGCCGAAGAACAACGGTTGCTCTCTTTCATGAATCCAGGTGGTAAATCCACGCTGTCATGGTTGACAATGACCACAGACAGTATTACCAGTGATGTTATCGGTCCATTTGCGTGGCAAATTGCATCACAGCAGGTTATCTCTGCTCCGCAACATATATTTGTAGCATTTCAGGAAAATGCACGAAACAATACACAAACACGAAGTTCAATGATATTTGGCACGCTTGGAGTCAAGGAAGTTTCGCTGAGGATAAATGGACATCAGGAACCATCCGAGGAAGTGTTACTGGATTTTGATCACAATCATGTAGCACGTGATTATAATCGGTTAATGACATTTATGGGGCGTGATCAGAATGTTGATACTGGTTTGTAAATATCCCAGCGTGATTTTGCAACGTTGTATCCAATCTATTATTTTTCGTTGGAACATTTAGATTTATTCAGGCAATCTGTCGTTGATATATACTTCCGAGCTCGTGTAGGACGATCACCACCAAGGATACCTGGTTCACCAGTTATTCCTGGTGGTTACAGAGTAATCGCCGTTATACTCAGCCATAAGACAATGTTACTTAAAGGTGTTGATGGCCGCATGAGAGTCATTGATGCACCAGTAATTAGATCCCTGATTTAAAATCAGAATGATATTATAAATGTCATATCATCACGTTAATGTTAGTCTAAAGCCTGGTCAAATTAAAAAAAAAAAAAAACTACAATCAGTATCAGAAACATGTGGAGTAAAAATATCACTAAAGCGAGAACAAATCACAGGTGTTCCGAATAAAATATCGCTGACAGAACGCCAGGTCAAGCACTTCAATACGGCTAAACAATCAAATAATGGTATACGACTTAATCTTTCCGCGAATGCTATCAGTTATCGCTAAGACGGGTGGTATATTTCCACTTCTTCCAGCTATTCCAGGAATAATAGCCGCTGCAGCCCCAGCTGTTGCAAAAGCTACTGCGTTAGGTGCTGTTGGAACTGCTGATGGAATGGCATTAAAGAAAGCAACAGGAAAAAGAATAAAAAAAAAGAAAAAGGAAAACTGTTTAAAACTGCCAGGAACTCGGTATGGAAAGGGTTTAAGACTGCCACAGTGACTTTCCCGTTGTCAAATTTTGATTTACTCGATGCTGCTAAGCAACTACATATCAAACATTTTAGAGGTTTTTTATGCGTGATCAAGTACCACAAAAACCAAACAATATTGAAACCGTTATCATTAATCTCGATAAAAAATCTGGTCGTGGTACTCACTGGGTTGCATACGCAATTGATCCACGTGGAATTATTTATTTCGATTCATATGGACTGGCAACACCAAGGAATTTATCGAACACGTTAATGATCTCAATGTGATGCAGCGCATTCCAATCTGGTATTCAACGCTACCAACACAAAAAATAACAGATCCTCCAATATGTGGTCGTGAAGCACTTGCTGTCCTCGACGCTGTGTCCAAATCTTCCGATGCACCTCATAAAGCTGTACATGAATATACGAGTTCTGTTTTAAATAATCGCTAATCGTATAATGGTAGATATTTACGGAAGATCAACTGAAACTAAAACCCAACAAGCACCAGGTGAATACTTACTCAAGCTAGTAACAAAACAGAGTAAATGATGAATTATCTGACCTGCTCAATCTTACCAATATTGATCCTGGTGAACCTGTTGCATTTCAAAACCGTGAAGGAAAATTAATGACGAGTAATATTTCGATTAACGATATTATTATTCGTAATCGATTATCACGAGAAGGTCTTATTGCTGTATACGATAAAGATGGAAAACTTGTTCCTAGTGCTGTTACTCCATCGTCGATCCGAGATAGTATAAGTGATAGGTTGTTAAAATCCGGTGATATAATGGTATCATTAACATGAACAACAATAAAATTATCAATGTAGGAGAACCTGTCGCGGATCGTGATGTTGTAACAAAAAAGTACGTCGATGATAAGGAAATTCCGGTGACAACTTCGTTGACGACAATCAACGATGGAATAACCGCATTTAGAACTGAATTTTCTAATCACGTACAGTTATTTTTGAATTTTCGTAGAAACATAAACAGAGCCATTAATGAATTTTTTGGAAATCCAACTACGGTTGATATAAGACTCTCCGAAATTAATACAAAACTAAACGATATTACCAGTAGAATTCCTAATATCGTCAGTAAAACTAATCTGATTAAAATTCCTCATAAACAGATTAACAATATCGTGTATACTGTATCATCAGGATCATCAACATGGACACCGCGCGATAACACTATCAGACATACCGCGGAAGTCACTGGTGTTTATAGACTGTCCGTATTTAGCGGTGCAAAATTTCGAATATTTATCACATATCTATGGCATCATTCAACCGATAATTTTTCTGGAACTGTTTCTATTGTGTTAAATAAAGATACCGAAGAAACTTTTTTGTTGGAACCATCTGATACAAAATTAACCGAAGCGTCTTACTGTTGGCGTCTGGAATTTGTCGCCGAAACACCTCAATTAAGTAAGTAATATAGTATAGTGAATGACGCTAACCAACACAGAAACAATCAAGTATGTGAGTGGCAAACTAAACTGAAAAATATCGTTGACGATTATTCAATAAAAGTAAAAAATATTGCAGACGCATGGTTGTCACTGATATAATTGTCTATTCAGTTTCTGCGTCCTTCGCTGGAACTGGTGTGATATTATCAACGATAACAATGACCGCGCCTGTAGTTGTAACGATTATCGTTTCATCCGCAACAACTATCGCCGGTATTTTCAATAATGTCGCAAAAAAGATAGCTACATGTGCGAACACAAAATTACACGAGTATATGGTAGAATTACATACAGCAACGACAGTATATTCCAAATTATCATCGTTGATTTCGTCGTATCTCAACGATGGCAGAATATCCGATGAAGAATTCAGCGCGATAATAAAAACCTACAATGATGTATTTGACGAAAAAATAACTGAACAGGGTCAGGGATTTGAAATAAATCAGTGATTTAAAATAATAATAATAATAATAATAATAATAATAATAATAATAATAATAATATATTGTCATCAAACGAACTACTGCAGCAGATCGTCGTTAATACAATTCCTGTAAGAACTACAATGACATCGGCGAGTTTAACTAATCCTGAATTCAGTATTAATTTCCCAACTGCAATTCCAGCAAAAGAAATAGCTCTAACACAATTACGAGTTTATTACAGCTGGCCAAATATCAGATGAAAATCATTCGGCGGACTACAACCAAATAACTCGTTGGTGTTCTCAAATAAAAATAAACCAGATGGATCTCCCGATTGGCAGGTTGTTAGTATACCTACGGGCAGATATCAGATCGAACATATCAATGAGGAATTTCAGCGCAGAATTAAATCTATTACTACGCGGGAATCAAAGATCGCGATAGCTGTTCACGAGCCATCGTTGTCGGCGGTCATAGAAATAAATTCACCGGATTATGTCGTAGATATTTAGCAATCTTTGATCATAACTGTTCTTGGTTGGACTGATATTCCGCTGGATTATGTCGCGCCGTCAGGACCACGCCAAAAATGAATTTCTGACAACGGAAAAAAGTTTATATATATTCCCGAGTACAAAAATGTTCTGTGGAAGATTGATAGATTATTTAGTATCCGCGGAGAAGGACAGTGGTCTATTAACGACAATTCAATCAAGGAGTTAAATTCATTGATGAATAAAGAATATAATAAAACTTTAGATAATATTAAAAATACATTTGTGGAAATTTCACAAAATTACAGCGAATCCACACGCGCACAAATAATTAATTATATTCAACATTTAAATTTAATTTTGTCTGATTTTAATGATATTACAAATAACATGGAAAATAAGAACAAATTAATTTCTCATTCTTTACTGATATTTGGACCAGAAGTAGCTGACAATTTAGAAAAGATAATAAACTCGTTTGCAGCTCCTAAACACAACCCTGACATCGACAAGTATTTTTAACAAGTTCTCGCCGCGTACAACAAAGTAAATCCACCAACAAACGTTCTCAGGTACGACAGTGGTCGTCATATCTCGCCGGGTATTGTTAATATAGCATCTACGATCGCGGTCAATCTAGTATGTGACGTAATTGATGGTAGTTATCAAATTGACGCTGAAAAATCCAATCAGGCCCAGCAAGGATATATTTTATACACATTTAGTCCGCAAGTACCACCAGGGTATTTGACTGCATCAGAACCAATCAACCCTGTTTATTTCTGATGTCTTAATCCGCTCATATCGCGGATACACTTTAAACTTACTGACTAATCTGGACATATTTTGGATTAAGATCAGCATCGTTAAATATAAATCTTTATGTACGCTCATAGAGCGTGATCGTAGATCTCACGCTCATAAAACACCAAGCAAAAAAAAAATGTCAAATGAATTATCTAAATTTTATTCTGAATAAATATTATTATTATTATTATTATTATTATTATTATTATTATTATTATTATTATTATTATTATTATTATTATTATTATTATTATTATTATCAGAATAAAATAAATAATCTAATTCTGAATAATAATAATAATAATAATAATAATAATATTATTATTATTATTATTATTATTGTTATTATTATTATTATTAAAATAATATAAATAATCTAATGATGAATAAATATTATCATCATCATTAGAATAAAATAAATAATCTGATTCTGAATGAATATTATTATAATTATTATAATTCGAGTAAAGTATTTTTCTCAATAAATATTATTCGGAATAAAAAATTGTTTTGCTGTAGTCACAAATGAATTATCCCTCTTGTTTAGCTGGTACAACAGTGACGGTGACACCTTTGGTTTCGTTGTCACTACAGTCACTTTCACTGTGAGTAGAGTAACACTCATTTGTCTTCCGCCAGTAACTCTTCCGCAGCTTCGTTCGCGGATATAATCTCTCTCAACTGTCTTATACAAGCATTCACGATTCTTTTTGTTTCGTATTCGTGAAATAATTCTAATCTAACCTTTTCGATTGAGCGTGAAAGGGGAACAAATAATTTCACCTGCGTATCCTTAGCTATCGCGAGCGACTGTATCATTGCTTGGTAAATCAACTTTATGAATCTGTAATCGACTGGTAATGTATTTTTATTTTCAAATTTTCGTTGTTGTGATGTTTCAAAATCAGGATAATTTTTTCATGATAAAGTTGTCCAGAAATTGTTATACCGTTATGTTGTAATTGGTTAATAGCAACAACAACAGCATTAAATTTTCATGATTCATTATATAATAAATATTTGTTTCAAATAAAAGTATTTCTAAATCAGAATAAAAATATTTCTGAATAAAAATATTTACAAAACATATAATCACAGCACAACCACATGTGAACTCCAAGATTGCCAAACAACATTCTAGCAAGCTCAGGGGCATTCGAAATATTCCCATGTTAACTCCTAGGTTGCCAAACAACATCCTAGCAAACTCAGAGGATGTTCGAAATTAGATGAAACACAACCCCCATGTGAACCCCTAGGTTGCCAAACGACATCCAAGAAAGTTCAGAGGGTAGATATAATCTTAATTCTAACTTATCTCTAAGAAATTAACTAAGTTATCTCTAAGAACTTAACTAACTTATCTCTAGTGGACAGCACACACATAAACGGGGCCTTCTCTACGTTCAACAGGAATCTGCACACTCACCCCCCATAATCAACCCCGGGGAGAACAAAAGTGCACCCACCACGTAGTGACATGGTGGGAGAGTGTGTGGTTCTTTTTGTTGAATTTCGAGTGGTTGGCGGAGCCCCACTATTTTTTAAAACAAATTCGGCAATAATAGCCCTCCTTCGGCAATGTGTCACTTATGGGAATCGAACTCCAGACCTGGAGTAAGAGAATCTGACGCGCTAAGCACTGAGCCACTGTGCGTTCTCACAAATACAATGTTCGGAAATTGATATGAAGTTACCTATGCTAGCGCGCAGGCAACTTAGGTGAACTGCAGTACGGATTTATTTTGATTTCACACACGTTTAGAAGTTACCTATGCTTGATAAACTGCAGTGTGGATTTATTTTCGTTCATAAAATAGATATTTTACTTCTGCCGGATGTAATTGGAAACAGATGTTACGCGTGACTGTAAGATCTAAAAATAACCTACCTGGAATTTTACTGTATACACGCTTAACTTACTGAATTTGCACGCAAAATAATCTGAGTTTTGTAAACCTCCACATGTAGTATAGCCAACAAAATCACGGTTAAAATACAACTTATGAAAAAAAATACAGATAATCACGAAACACACACACCAAAGAATCGCTATCTCGTTTATTTGTTTTAACACGTCACACAGTACAAGCAAGCGAGACAACTGCGCAGTTACTTTATCAGCGATGACAGAGTTATCTCGCTTCATGTGTATGATATTTGAACGTGATTCTTTGCCTGAATCTGTTTGAATACTCTGATTTGGTTATATTATTTGCAACAAATTGTATTGAATACGTATGAATATCAAAATATTTAGCAGCGCTATTTATCAAAGGAAATATTTCTCCGCGGCCTGTCTCCACATTTACAGACTTAATAACCCTCTTTCCAAACATTTTGTGCATATCTGTCTCACCAAATCTACAATTCTGACTCTGTGTAACAGCCCGCAAATTGGATAAAGTTATTTTTCCGATCTAGATCAATGTGATCAATCATAAATCCATCCTCGATGACTCCATGAAAACATTCGTATACGAATCGATGTGATAAATATCTTTTTTTCCAACATTGAATCTGAGATAACCCAAATTTTCAATAACACCGACTGGTGTTTTTAATCTACAGTTCCTGATGATACCATCACGAGATGCTTCATAATTCTCGATGATGGGATGTTTTGCAAATTCATTCTGTTCTATTTATATAATAATATTATTTGTCTAAATAATTATTTTGAAAATTTGACGAGATAGTACTTGGCGGTTTTTATAGGAGAGTCATCGGTATTATATTTTTATCATAATATCGTTTTATCACCCTGTATTTTTTACCACCGCACTATAGACACAACTGAGTTTCTCCTCGAACACCAACACCGCATCGTAAACAAGGTTTTGATCCATGTCGAAAGCTTTGCATGTGGTATCCACAGAATTCATTTACGCAGAATTTTATTACAACGAGATGAAAATCCTATCATGAGCCAATTGCATTTATTATTT
>JAECUM010052752.1:0-15099 GCA_016617855.1 Megalonaias nervosa
TATATATATATATATATATATATATGCAGTAAATAGTGTACATTAAAATTTAGACAAATGATTCTTTGATTTTTGGATGGGTTATGAAGCCTTATTTTTTATGGGTCTTTCTTTTATTTTTTCCTTTGTGCTCAAGACATTACGTGACAATATATTCTGGTATTCCCTGATAGTGTACGTACTTACCAGAAGTCCATTACTAGTAATGAACGTCTGGTATTTATTGATTGATTATATGGTACTAGTAGCACAGCGGGACTACCTTAGCCTTAAAATAGGTCGTTATAACCGGAATTCAGATTTTAAAATGAGCCGTTATATCCTCAATGGGAATTCAATGTTAAAAAATATAAATAGGTTTAATAATATAAGCCGTTATGGTCTCGTTGTGAAATATCATGTTTGAAAACATTCAAAGGGTTTAACTGGGATGTTAAATATGGTCTCCAGGAAAACTTACAGCCTCTAACGGAAATATTACTGTTACAAATATCCATATGTTCAACATGATCGGACTAGATGGCTTCAACGAAAGAAATGGGTTCTAATGGGAAAGGTGATGTAAAAATATATCCAAAGGTTGAACTGAATATTAAGTATGACCTCAATGAAAACTCACTAACACCTCCTGACCTACACACTGTTATATAAACTAATACATACGCCTACTGTCCATTACATAAAACTACTCACCGACACACGCCTCTACCAACCAACACCTAAACTTACCAACCAAAACGTCGTATTGCAAACCAATGCCCACTCTTACTGGCCAACAACCATACCTACTCATTAGCACATAATGTGTAAGGGGATAGAAAGTATGAGTTTGAAAAAGGAAGATTAACATCCAGAGTAGTCAAGTCCGTGTCGCTGACTGAACCAAATGCGTCAGATTTCCAAAGCACATATACTTCTGTTCCGTAAGTCAGGCGATTTTCTAGGTAAGTTCGGTAAAGGTAATTGTCCATACTACTGCTGAAACCTTTTTGTTATGTTCAAATCCCAGTCTCCTACGTCTGGATTTGTGATGTCAAGTTTGATGACTTTGACTTTATGTACAGGTAATCGATATAATATTCCGTTTGTCCTTTCATTTTAAACTCGATAGGAGATAAGGTAATCAGGTCAGACACAGGATGAAATTCTACCCATTTGGATTCTGCCTCGTCATTATCGTCTGAGAAATAGCAAAATATCGATTTCTCTCTTTGAACACTCGCAAGAATCTCGGTGAATCATTGTTTTTAGTAATCAATAATATCCAAGTATCTGACGATTCTTCTCTTCATATTCTTTATCTGGTTGTGTCTCTGAATTTTTTCAACGTCTTTTTCTACTTTGTTTTTGATGTCGCGTGGTGGATGAATAAATGGTTTCAACAGTAGTGTGAAGTGAATTAATAGGTGTGTCTAAAGGTAACGATAGTTCTTTTCCTACCTAAGACCAACACATTTATTCCTGCATCCACTTTGAAAGGAATACCGTTCAGCAATGGAGCTGTTGTGTTTCCCACCACCTTGTTCTCTATCATAACAGAACACACAAACATCAAATTGTGTCCTTCGTTTAGTTCGATGGTGTATCAAAAATACTTGAATAATGGTGGTTGCCGTTGTCTGTAGTTGAAACGAGGTCTATATTTCCAACCAGAATATCAAACAAATTGGGAGTAATGTGATGGATACCATTATGTTGTCAGAAATATCCATTTTGAGACGATGGGAAGATAGACTGCAGTCCATCAGCACACGATGGTGTTTGCTTTGCCAAACTGTCCATGGAAACGTGTTGAAATTGTCTGTTCGATATGTTGACCATGAAAATAAGATCATTTAAGTCTCTTCTCATTGATATTAGGTGTGGGATAAGCTGGTACTTGCATTTTAATTTCGTAAATGCCAGAATCAATTTTGTTCAGGTGTTCCTGTACTTATTCGTTGACTATTTCAATCAGGATTTATATAATTCCCCGCTGATGTGCATTGCGAGAGCGGGATGAGAGTGCTTCTACCAAAGTCGCTTTCCAATGAGCTTTGTATTCCATTTGTATGGCCTGAGTTCATTTTTCCCGTAAAACAACGTAATTTGCTGTTAGAAAACACATTAATAGAAATATCGCTAGGCAATGTCAAATAAAATGGATCATTCATATTTCGATGGTTCTCGTCTCACAGGAGTCGCCAATGTCAATGGAGAATAATTATCCAACGGTTCCAAACGGTTGCTATGAATGAAAGGATTGTGAATAGCTATAGCGTGGCTACAGTTATGGTTACTGTAGATGTATCTCAAGGAGGGATGGAAAGAAGATAGACATCACTACTGCTAAATAAAATAGTCCACAGTTGTTTATCCAAATGTTGTTGCTTTTGCTTTTGTAGTTCTTGGAAGGTTGAACTCACAGAAAATGATGCAGCGTTTAACGTCAAGGTAGTGACTTCTACTTTATTTTATAGGTGTTGAGTTGTCAAGCTGCATCTCATGAATCGAAATTGGTTGGATAACCTTTCCAACATATGTTCACCTCTTGCGTACAACGTTTTCCCACTTTACATGTTATCTGATTTAACGCGTCGTGATCTTTCTTTATAACACGCATATATCCTAAGTAACGAAACAAATCTGTCGTCTAGTTAGATAGATAGCCTTTGTCAAAAGTGCTTTTGTTTTTAAATGTGAATCTAATCTACAGTGTTTAAATTTTTTTTTCTTTTTCAGGATGTCATCAAAGTTTCTAAACAATCGATCAAGCACAGCCACTTTGTTTTGTAGCATCACTTTACCTAGAACACATCAGATACTGCGATGGTACGTTTGAGTGCAAGTTTTCATCAGACTCGGTAACGTGTCGATGTAAAGTGGTATGTTGATGTGTACAATTTAAAGATATCTTCAAATGTACAACGACACTGGATTTGGTTATACCGTTTTCAGGAGTAAAACAATGAATGTGACTTTTTTCATTCCTTTTGAAAAGGTAGATTGTGAAAATCAATGACTTTGTCAATTTGCCATCGTATAGGGTGTCGATCAGTCTGTTTCAAGACCAATTGTAAGGTTCGCAATAACTCTGAACTTGTTCTGGGTGTCACAAGAACTACCCAAACCATTCTGAACATACCAACGCCACAGAAGAAATATGTGTAACCTAGTCTGCTAGTGATGACTGATTCCTCCTACAATCGAGTTTATGGAAATTGGCGTCGATTGTTTTTGTAACCATTGCCTTACCGCATTCAAAAAGTGTGCTCTAAAGTCTGGTTTTGGCTGCACGATGCAGTTATCGAATTCCGCCATAGCCAGCCATATGGACAGGGTTGTAGTAAAAGCTAGCAAAATGTATATCAATACTGCGGTTCAATAGATCACCCGGTGTTCGATGCCCTTATCTTCGTATGATATTTTGTGTAAGGATGCCTGACGTGTCCGACGAGCAATATGATTAGGTAAAGAAGTTTCCACAGGGTGTATAGTTTCTTTTTTATTCTTTACTTCTTATTTCTCGACTTTTTAATACTTCAGTCTTCCGCTCTTTCTTTCTATTTTCTGCTAGAGAGAGCGTCGACATAATCTTTTTATGCCTTTAACCCATGGTGTTGATCAGGGATCTCAAACTATAACCACCCTGAGGGCCGCATGAGGACATTTTGGATGGCCCAAGGGCCGCACCACCTTTATTATCTCTCAGGACACCTTGTGGCACCAATCATGTTACTTAAGAGCAACAAGATACGACTGCCTGTCAAGCCGCGTGTTTGAGACCCCTGGTGTAGAGGACGGTGTCAACGAGATGCAGTACTTGGGGCGTGAGGAGGTGGAAAGATGTTTGAGCAGAGGAGGTTTGAAATTCTTCTCTTTGTTCTTCCTTTACCATACCTTTGGTAGTCTGTGTAGTCTTTGTAGCAACTGCTTTTTCTTTCTTCGGTTTTCACGACATTCTTTAAATCAGCATGGGAAGAAATCCTCCTCGTTGAACGAATGCTTTTTTGTTTTGACTTGCTGGGCGATTTTTCTTTCCATAATTTGGAGAAGAAGGTGACGATGTCTTCGTAATTGCTCATTTTGTATTTTTGGTCAAGGGAACCGTTTTCTATTATACCAATCAAACAATATTCGCAAACCATATCAATGGTTTGTTAATGTACTTTTGAATGACCTGTTTTCGCACTGTGGCATTGACATGTTGAATACAGACAAGACATTACAAGATTTAGCTAAAGGAGGGGGACCTGGTTTCCTTTATTTTTTGAGGCATCATTGACGGTAATATGACTGTGAGAGGAAGACATATTGTTTAGAGGAACTATAGCGAGTCTTAACTAAATTTCTTTCTTTATACTAGAATTCGTCTCTACTGGTTGTCGGGACGTCATAACGATGTGTCTTTGGGCAGCACTGGATGATGAGGTCTTGTCAGTGGACTAAATCGTGTCAATTCTTGTCGGGACGGACAAATCCAAACAACTCTTAAACATTGCCTGTTCTATCTTGACTTTTGTCATAGAGGATGCAATCTTGCTGACTGCAGCTGCGTAAGAGAAACAGAAGACGATTGAAAAGAAGAAGTTTCTTTAGAGATGGGATTCCATTTCTCCATCAAATATGAAAATACTTGATTGAAATCAGATATAGCTGGCATCATCTATAAAGGAGTGGTAGGTGTTAAATCGATCAGTAAATAGGCATGTGCCAACTGAGTAGAATCGTCATAACCATAATTCAGCCAGTGTTCATAACTGTTTTTAGCAAACACTTGAACCTGAGATTTGCCTCTATGACATACTGACGATGCTATGAGTTTTGCATTGTTGAAATAAACTCAGAATGTTGTCAATAATGTTAGCCTATTGATGATGTCCTTTTCCTGTTAACCAAAGTTTAATGTATTCTTCGTCTTCTAATATGCCATCAAAGATGACGAGATGAGTTTGACTAAGGGGGAGGGGGTATTTAGAGGATGATCGACATCTGCGTTATAGCCCGGATTGCGTGAATAATAAAATTATGAAATTAATCGATGGAATAAACTGAGATCTGAGCAGACAGCCCGTATACATAATATAACAATTTAATTAATTAGATCAACAAAATCAAATTTTACAAGACCTTTGAAGGATAGTCTTCTACTACAAAATAATTACCAAAACGGTATTTAAAAATGCAATTAGCAGTTTCCGTTTACGCATATATGACAAATGGCATCATAAAATCGAGTGAGCGTCTCGAACTTAATTGTTCAGCATGTCTGCATCACCTGATCTGGTTGCTGTCCACCCTCTAGAATCACGTATTTTGTTGGTTGGAGTGGACTTGTACAAAAATACTATGTTTCCTCTGGTCTTCGCTCTTCGTTCAGGCGTGGAATCTTTAATCTGCCAGAGGTCAATTTCTTTTCCTTGTGGAATCTTTCTATCCAACGTTCTCATTTACTGAAGTTCTGTGGTTCGGACGTTCTGATGTAGACGTAGAAGCTATTTCCCTTAAAATAAGATAATGCAGACTAGATTCCTGTTCTGCGTAACTCTCGGGAATGAACTAACATTCCATCTCTTGTCCCTTTAAGCGTTTAACCATATCGTATTACAAAGAAACGCAAACTGCTGACTTGGTATCAGGACACAACCTTTGCATACCATAGCGTATTTTGTTAATATATCGCTTCATTAAATAGTAAAGGAACTTAATGTATTCCCCTAATACATCCTAGCACCATTACTAACTGATCGAAAGCATAGTCTGCTCTCCTCATACAATTAACGAATAGACTCATGCAGTGTGAACTGTTAATCAGTCTCTTCCCTAATGTCAGACACATGTACACATAGGGTCAACAATAAAAATCCATATTGACCTACTGTTGATCCAATGCTAATGTACATCTACAGACTTAACAATAATCAACTTCTCTCATGCATGACATATAAAGCAAAGAAATTCATACATTTATCTCAAGACTCATATCAAGAAAATAATGTGTAAAATTCTTAGAATACATGAGTACTATAACAGTCAAGACAACTGAATTCAAACAATTATCTTCAGACTCATATCAAAGAAAATTTGAATTAATCTACAACGCCGTACCTTGTGCTTTCGAAATTCGCAGTCGTCTCTTTACCTTTTTGGATCTGTGTCTCTCAAAGACTCCCAAACCCGTCTATTGTATAATTTGTACGAGAAAAATACTCTCTACTTTCCTCGAAGTCAAGAGTTCATTCCTTCCGCAGAAAAATTAGACTGACGAATTGTGCGACATAATACATCTATAAAACATGAAACTTCGCCTGAGAATCCCCACCCCGATTTATCTTATCCAATCAAGATTTAGGTTTATTTAACCGCCATAATTAACACACGCCCATCCAGGGTTTTGAAAAGTTTACATCCTTTCCGCCTTCCTTAATAAGCCGATCTCTACAAAGTTTCAACTTATGATAAATATTTCATCAAGTACAACCGCTGTTTCTGCAACATTTCAACCCTTGACATTCTTTATAAACAACCAAAGCTTCACACGTTAACCTGACACAGTTATCGAACGGACCTCATAAAGAATCATGTTCCAACCAGACAGATTAAAGTACCACATACTTACCCCTACTATGGATTTATTTCCGTACCAAAGCACACACATCATCTTAAAATGGCTATGCGTCATCATGACTTCTGCAACGTTCACTCAATAATGGGTTGCAATGACATCTATAAAATTCACACTGTTTCACACCACATCGCCCTTGTAGATGACTATCGAACAAAGGTTTAATGTTAATGGCGAAGACAGAGTGCCTTCAAACTTTGACGATGTGTCTTTTCATCTTCTTGAAACAGCGTTATAGACGCTATTCAGAGCCAATCACAGCACTTTTAACAAAATGAGTTTCTGTGTGGACGATTTAAGTTTGATTTTACAAGGGTTACCTCTTACTATCTCTTGCAAACCTCCAACTACCCTTTTCACGGCCACCCAGATCCTTCTGCAACAGGGGTACTAGTCATTGCCAGTATTTGTGTTTATACTCTATATATGTGCATGTTTTATCTTTTATATATGGTGTTCTCTTCAACACAAAACTTAAATCCCTTCCACCCTAATGTCCATTAAGTGTGTGAGAGTATATAAATTGTATGTTTATGTGCAGGTGCAAACATTCCTACCCTTTCTCCCCTTACTGTCCACTTCTCTTCCTTAGTCTACCTCCTACTTTACAGCTCCTATCAAGGTGTGTATTAATGAATAGACGTGGGTGCTGGTCAGAAAGATGGCATTGTATTAGTAGCTATTGGTGCTAGTAAGTAATGTTGTGTGTTGATCAGTATCAGTATGTGCTAGTCAGTACGTACTGATATGTATATATGTTATTAGGTCAGTATGTGTTAGTGTTTTTCACAGAGTATATTTAATATCTCTAATCAACCTATGGATAGTTTTTATCATACCTTTCCCGTTAGATGCTATAAACGTTCACTGAGGTTATATTCAATATCGCTATTAAACCTATGGATACTTTATAACATTACATTCCCACTGAGGCTATAACAGCAACAAATGTGAATCCTATGCACCTTTTAACATGTAATTTCCACTGAAACCATAACGGCCCATTTCAACATGGCGGCCGTTATGTTAATTCCACTTGCGACCATTACGGCCCATTCGAGACTATTATAGCTCCCAATCCTACTTGTATTTCTGATTGATTCGGTGATATTTATTGCCTGAGCCGTGATCACTATTCGAAGACAGCATGGTTACGTGTGTGGTCTTATACACTCTTTCAGATATTTTCCTGTGAAGGTTTGGCGTAATTATACAAAACAGATGGTGATTTATGAAGATAATATTCATAAGATTATGCACGTAATGAATTTCTAAAGATTGAAAAAAACACATGAAAACCAACGTCTATCTATTAACAATAACGTGGGACTATGCAAAAGAATATATACCTGTAATCTGTTCCATGTATCGATGGATTTTTGATAGCGATTTGAATACGGAAAGAGTTCTTTATGACATACTGTCATAATAATTAACTGACGTGAGACGAAGGATAGACTTCGTCGCACAAAACACTCTTTGCACAAACTTAAAATTAATGTAAAAAAGAAACCCCCTTTTGAGGATCTTTCCTAAAATACTTCCACGTTTCTGAAACTTGTATCTATTAGAAAATTCAAAAATGTCCACAATCCTATCTTCATGTGCAGTAATTCATAATTGGAGTATTTGTCTGTAGACGAATACAAATCTTATGCTCAGTGTATTCCATTACTATCGGAATTTACCTTGTATTTATAAATCTTGTTAACACAGGCAATAGTCAAAACATTCATTTTGAAGAACCCTACTATAAGTCCCTAATTATATATATATATATATATATATATATATATATATATATATATATATATATATATATATATATATATATATATATATATATATATATTAATTGATAAATGCAATTTATACATTGTTTTAATTTTTCTGCTTAGTTTCGTTGGTGTATGAACTTTGTGCATCAACTGCTCAAAGATCGCTGTCACAACCTAGTCCATGTCAAAACCATTAATAACATGCCTAGATCAATTAAAGAGTTCACACGTGTAACGCCAAGATACTGAACACTACTTGCTGATATTATTATTACTAACAAATTCAGTTTAATCTTCCCTTTCGCACCAGGTCAGGCTACGCTGCTTCTGTAAATGCGGATATGCCATCAGGTCCTGCTGCTTCTGAGCTGACCCCTCCGCTCTCCACACAGCTCTTGCCATCTATTTCAGAGCCCTGGAGGAAGGGGCAATGTAGAATGCTGGACTGACCACAGGCTCATAGTCTCCAAGCTCAATATCCAGATTCAGTATGTCAGACGACCATAAGGAAAAATTAATTGAATATCTCCAGATTGATAAAATGTGAAACAGGCGTTTGTTGAAGAACTTTGCAGCCATCTGCAAAACATTGATGTTATGTACGAGAACACTGGGGAATTAATGGACATCCTTCAGAGACTCTGTGTACTCGGCTGCATCCAAAATCCCTCAATACCAACACAAGTAGACAGTTTGATGAGAACGATTCTGCCATATATAGACGACGAGAAACATCGGCTCCAAAAGGCCTGCTTAGAAGACGGCATTTTGTCATCAAAGAAAAGGCTATCAATAGCATCAAGAGGACTATCCTTTGCAAACTCACTGAGTTGCAAGATTCATGGCTGAGCAAACAGGCAGATGAGATTTACTCCTATTGAGACACGAATTTTGAACTTCTGCTTTAAAGACAATCTAAGGGACGCTGTCATCAGGAACATCTCCAACACTAAGAGCTGACGGCGCCGACTACTTACTGGCAATAAAGGTTAATACAAAGATGGACAGAAGACTTCAACAACACCATCAATCATTTATCAATGAGGAGGCAATATACCAACTGTACCAGTGGATATCAACATATCTCTTGCTGATTCTTTAACGCTGACTGAAACTGAGGAAGCAGTTGTAATGCTGTGTAATGGCAACACACCTGCAACAGTCATGTTCAGTCCACATATGTGCCGAAACTAACTACAGAATTGCTAAAGAATGTGTGGCCTTTGGCATTCTAGTGGCAAATGGGTGGAAGCGTATAAGCATCAGTCTTCAATATAAAACTGTTGGTCGACAAAGCCGCTGTATTCCATGCGAAACTTGAACAGTGTACAGACACCATGCCAAGAAGTTAATCTTTTTCTCTTGAGCTGCCTGTAAAAACTTACGAGGATGAGATTACAGGAAAAGGTATAGACACTGAGGTTCTCACACATTCTGGCATTCCAAGCATCCACACTCTAATGATGAAATTACAGATGAGATGGGCTGGCCACTTCAGAATGCCAAACAAGGAAATACCAAGGAAGATCTACGGGGATCTTGAAAAGAAAGTTCTCTCAGAGTGGTCAGAAGAAACGCTCCTTCAAAGCCATCCTTGAAGCACTTCAACACTACTTCTGAGTCTTCGGAACATCTCACAGAGGACCGTTCCATCTGATGCAGCCTCGTCCATATTAGGGGCAACATACCATGAGCTGACGAGAACTGAAGAAGTAGGACAGAAAGACGAGCAGCATAAATCTGGGAATCACGTCCTAAATTGATCATGTAACCCCTAGTGGCATCTCCTGTCCAGTGTGCCACAGACAGCTGAGAGCACAAATTAGTCCAATCAGCCACGTTGGTGACATCATGATTACCTTCGAACTCGAATGATTCGCAAAACAACAACTCCCTGATTACTCATTGATCTTGGTAGTCAACAATACAAAATACTTTCCCCAGTCTGCATCAATAAATCACGTTTATGTACGATCTGGAATATTGACTGGTCTTCTGATTAAAGGTTTTGCAAGGCTTTCAGTTTGGAAAGGGACTCCAAAAAGATGATGAAGTTTATTTTTTGAATAAGTTTCAGTGTGACTCTAAGATCTGAGTACAGATGTAATTTCTGTAAACTGAGGCTTTATCCGTTAACCGTCTCAAGATGGTGCCATGAGGCTTTGTAATGGCAGCTACAACCTTATCTCTATCATTCGAACTGTATATGTAAAGGGACATGTGCCCTTGATAGGTTGATCTGATTTCATTAAATTTACTCTGCCTCCACCCATCTTTTCCCGGATCTGCCCCAGGATTTCACTTTTAACTGGTGCTGATAAAATTTTATGAAGGATTATTTTAAATAACTATGTAATTATGTTCATGAAAATTATTAAATCTATTAAAATCAATCTAGGTTACTCCATTTCATTGAACGAATTAGAGATCATCGATAGTATCATCTTACAAGGGAAAAAATTGTAAATGTATGAACATGATTATACTGTGTTTACAAAACAGGTATGGAATAACGTCTCAACTTCCAGGCTGGTTTGAGAGTTATTTGCCGAATAGAAAACAAATGCGTATTTGTCACCTTATCATGATCTAATAATTTCCTGTCTGTTTGTGAATGTGTCCCACGTGGATTTGTGATGGGCCTTATTGCCTTTCCCTATCTACAAAAGGCATAGTAGTCGAAATACTTCGCCAATGTTATTCACTACAGAACCATCAGCCCCATTCCAAAAACCACCCCACCCAAACACCAAAAAACACACTCACACATGCAGCTTTGTGTCTAAAATGATTATCTCACTTGATGCTGATATAGTTTGAGAAGGGTGCCAAGCAAAAGTTTCTTATGGACTTGAAAATATAGTTAAGGTTCTCAAAAATGCCAAAGCTGAAGATCTGTGTAAATAAACAGTGTGGTCAAAAACTTCCGAAAGATAATCATTTCATAAACTATGTTCTTCAAATTATATCACATAGTTAATGGGTGCTGTGAAGACTATTTCCGTTGGCTGCGAAAATTATTGCACAGTGCTTGCTAACCAGGTATATTTGCTTCATGCAATCAGAAGCAATTTTTTTCACTAAGATATTTTTCATTAAGAGAGACAGACAGACAGATCACAGAACATTAGTGTATACATAAATCGCAATAAGAAACAACTGCGTTATCAGCTTATGAAGCCGGACGCTCTGTGTGTGTTACGTTTATTGTCTGTTTTGTTTGAAGTTGTATTTATTCCAAAATGTATATTAACAATATGTTGTCACGTGATTTTCAATTTAAAGCACAACATTGTTCCCCCAAAACAATTTTCGAATCATAGAATTAGTTTAATACCAGTACATATGGGATTTCGTGGCTTGTTTTTGTTCACATAGGCATTATTTAGGTGTAAAAACTCTGAAACAGTGACCCAGTATGTCCATAGTTCCATATACGACATCTGGAGGAATACTGTGTAGATGACCTCCCATTGACGTAAAGTAAATAAGGTTTAAACATAGAACATTTTATTGGCAAATGGGTGGCACATTCCTAGACAAAATATTATCTCTGGTCCTCAATCAGTTGATAATGATAGGTTTTGTTCTACTAATTAGCACTCCGTGACATTCAAGTTTCTCTGGGGGCATTATACCGTCTTATTTAACGTATGTAGAAAAGTCAAGATCTCTAGGTTCTTTCTAACGAAAATTTACCAAAGACACATTATGGCTCAAAGCAAAGATCCGATAACGGTTTTGAATGTATGCCTGACTTACTTACAGTGGGTGTCTTTGATCCAAACACACGTGTATCTTTGGCATTAGCTGGCAAAACAATGGCCTGCCATTTGTGCAATCCCTTTGATCAATGCAACTGAGGCCATCTATGGCGTATCAAACATCAACGGACGTGTCAAAAGGGCCTAATCGAGCTGTCAATCACAGAGTTTTATGCCTTAAACTCCACGCCTCATTACCTATTTATGAGTCATAATTGTTTAGACAATAATAAATCACCCCCAAGGGCATGCACTACGTGTCCTTAACAATTGTGGCCGATTTCTACTGTCTATATTAGCTTATAAGGCGAGCCAGACTGCAAACAACAAAGATTCTGATCATCCGTAGCATAATGTGCCTGGGGATCAGAATCGATGTCGTCCATTCTTCTAATTATTCATAACAAACTGCACAGTCCCAGATCTGCGGGCGCAGTATGCGACATCAGATCTGGATCTATGCAGTTTGCAGTTGGACTCGTCTTAGAAGCGAGTACGTATGGATTATTAGTTATTGGAGACTTACATTCTTTAATGCTTGAAAGTCTTAAACTTCAGTTTTTGACAGAGAAAGTTAGCGAACAATAGCCTCATTATTTTATTTACAAAAATCATATATTTGCTTTCTGTGGGAATCCGTTTTCAGCAGTATGCTGACAATTTCGCCGAACTAAAATCGCTACTGCGTTCAAATATCCTTGAAACATCAATGGTAAATGGTCGGTGTAATAGTAATTATGACCGTATCCGCTATACGTTACTATGAAATAAATATATGCTAATAACTCGTTGAACATTCATACACCGATCTGAATAGCATTTGAACATTGTTTAATGAAATGAACATTAACCGGTAACATTTGTTCCTCTAAGATGATTAAAAGACCTCGATTTTACAAACAAAACTTCGAACATGAAATTTCGGTCTAGAATATAGCGATCTGATTGGCTGAAATTTTAATCCTAAATTTAAAATTTTAACTTAAAATTGACCAATGAAATGACTTAGGTCAGGACTCAAATACTTCTGTTTGTGCAACTGGGGCCATTTTTTCTAATAAAGACACTGACGTTAAATGGGCTCCGGAAATTAAAACTCGATAGTTATGTGCTTCATTTTCTCCTTCTCTTTATCTTTTTCATAGTCCTTGGTGATTTAAAATTATGTGCACAATGTATCGATGCTTTACAATTAATCACTTATTAAATGGCACATTCAGTGAATGTAAATAGGTGCAGATTTCTTCTACTTCGAATTTTCTGACCTTATAGGCTAAAGCTATAGAATATATGCAGTTTAAGTATGTAAAGTATGCTTCGATTTAAAGCACACACACACACATACACACACACGCACACACGCACGCACACACACACACACACACGTTTAGTAGCATTATAGCCGAGACCCTTAAGCCCTAATAATCATCGCCTGTTTTCATTTTCTATTCAGAGAGCTATAATCTCGAAAGTATAGATGTTAAATACTCGTTGCCCAATTAGATAGACCCTTGTGTTACGTTTGATTGTTGCATGTTTTAGTCTAATCCGTTTTGTCTCTATACTGTCTGTGAGATGAAGCATGAATCATCAAGGGCCACCGTTATTGAAATTTTAAGAGCTCACTAAGCTCATTTGGACCTTTATGCCCTGATGACTCTTCATCACAGCCATTACATCTTTTTGGAAATGAGGAATCTGTTTTTTGTCCAAAAAATATTCACCAAATGTACCCATGGGGACGCAGAAAACAGATATATTAATGTGCTTAAAAGAAATTCAAATTTAAGTTTGGTTGATCTTGATGATAAAATTTTTCGATAAACCAAAGAAGTTACCTTATATATTCTTTTATTAGACGTGTCCCACTGCAAATCGCACAGACCCGGATCTACCCGCAGATCTGAGTCTGTGCAGCTTGTTACGATTAATCAGTAGAGCAAGCTATATAGAGCCTAATCTGCAGACACATTTTGCTACTGCAGATCAGGATCTTCGTTGTTTGTAGTTTGCCTCGACTTATAAGTGAGTATATACTGTATAACTGCCATAAATCAGTCGAAGCAATGCAACTTCCGAATTTGGAGGAAATACACAAGTTTACCACCCATATTTATGTCAGAAAACATAAAGGCTTTATTTTCTTGCATTCTTCATTTTTCATTATACACTGCCGGATATAGGAAGCCGATTCAAGCCTGGTCAGAGATGCCGTATTTTCGAAGAAATATGATACACCTTTGTGAAGACCTACAATGGAACTTCCATATGAAGAAAACCATGTAAATAACACAAGCGAAGATATTGAGCTTGTCATACTGCTGACTTGTATATATTAAAATCCATTAGCCCTTCGCTTTTGCAAGCTTTGGTCTTACGCTCTTTTGTTTAAAATCGTTTATAGTAAATAATTTCATTAAATAATATAATTTGGCTTTCTACTGGCTTTCAGCATTTGCTACCTTTATTGTGGCTTTTTCAAAAAAAAAGAGTGCTCGAGATAAAAGATAACAGGCTACGCTCATTCAGGGAAATCCATGATCAGAGATCCGTAACATTAATCTCCTCTGGAGATTATGACTAAGGGAAGAAAGGGGAAAGTAATAAGGCGAATGGATGTAGAGATGTCGCAGAATATACGAAATGATGAAATACTTGCAACATCACCCAGATCATCTCCCCAGCACTCAGCCCCCACCCCATCCCCCGAAATGGCACTATATGTAATGAATCATCCGATACGTAGGATATTGTATGAAATTCCCAGCCCCCATGTTAGCATAACCTGGTTGTTAAAAACAGGTTTTAGCGACATGGGTGGGGAACGTAGTGAAGTGGAGTACAATAAGTTTAATGTTAAATATCATTGATAATGTCTCACGGTGTAATTTTAATACAATTTAAACAATAGTTTTGGGGTATGTAAAGGGAATTTTCTTATATTTAATGTACA
>JAECUM010052753.1:0-15605 GCA_016617855.1 Megalonaias nervosa
GCCAAGATTCCGATATGATAACGTTATCTACACCTTGGTGTGTATTTCTGTGCTTCGGGTCTGTGAATTTCATTGGATGCGGCGGCAGGCGACCACATCAAATCTAAATTAAGTTGTTCATTTTGAACACTGTTCCTGCATGATCGAAACAAGGGGAGCATACAACTTGAATGGACTGACAAATAAGCAATTTTCCACTGCCGGTTCGTGTTGGTACAAATACCTTTCACTCAAATACACCTGTAATTGCTTCTCTCTGGTACGTAGTCATACTTTTGAAGTTAAACTTACAAAGTAACCTTTTAAAGTCATTTGCCTCCACCATTTTTGGGCTGATGTACAAGCCACTGCTGATGAGTAATTGTATTTTTGTATTCGACCTTAGTTCAAAATCAAGTTCATTGTGTCGCTGACTTTTGGACATTGATTTTGTAAACAACATAATACATAGCTAACATTTCTATGTGATTGTAGGCCAGATATTAGGATCATTATCAATGGAGATAAACATGTTTATCTTAATCTGAGTCTATGACATTGGTATTTCCACCCCACCCCACCCCGCCCCCGGAAAAACCTGGTTTACCTGATGTTTTCCATGTCCTTTACAATAATTTTAGTCATAGACCTTATCTTGTTCGCAACATAGAATGTTCTAGAAATGAACTTTTGACCCTCATTTTGGTTCTATTTTTTGACTAAGCTTTTTATATGATGTTGTTTACCTGGGAAATTACTCCGTTTTGCTTTAACATCTTGAAATAGAACCAGACATATTGTTGTGGTCAGTTTGTCGTTTTGGGTGGAATTATTGTAATAAATTTGGAGTGTGCGCATTTTGTTATAGCGCCCCGTTTGTAAGGAATTCATAGATTTTTGAGACCGCTCCGTTGGCGTAGTGGTTAGAGCGTCCGCCTCGGATGCTGGAGGTCGTGGGTTCGAACCCGGCCGAGTCATACCAAAGACTGATAAAAATGGTACTAACAGCTGCCTCGCTTGGCGCTCAGAATTAAGAGGTTAGTGTTAGGACTGGTCGACCTGGTGTCAGGATAACGTGACTGGGTGGGACATGATGCTACATGTCTGCGGCATGATGCCCCAGTGTTAGACATCACTATAAACTGCCACACTGCAGACATCGTAGCGATATGACTGAAATATTGTTAAAGCTACGTTAAAAATCTAAATCACATTACATCACATAACACAGATTTTTATGATTACTTGTTTGATTATTGAAACTCGGTCCAATGGAAATATTCCTTAGCCCGAAATAATTAGTCAATTACTAGGAGCAAACGTCACGGAGTGAAGTGTTAGTGAGTTTCCATGATGCCATGATTTACTTTTAGTGAATTCAGTTCAGAACCGCATGAGTGTCCCAGCCGTTCCACAATCTCTATTAAAATCTAGTGGTGTACATTGGCGGTGTGACTGCAGTGGCAATATTTACGGTAGAAGACCGGTAAATTACACAATGAAATAAACAAAAAGGGACTCGGCAGATACCGTTTATGTCGCCATGATGGCAAATGTGACCCAAAACCACGATTCGACTCGCCTAAGGTGGCGTAGTAAAAATAGTTCCCTGTGTTAGGGGATACTTGTATAGTTTCTACGGCGTGAACTGCTGCCGGTACGGAAAGTTGTCGAAGAGAAACCATGCAGATGTGTGGTTGATAGATATTTGAAAAGTTGTGAGATCTGTGGTCTTGCATTGATTAGAGTAAAATTTATGTATAGAATGGACACATCCACCTTTCTAATTTACAACTGAAGTTGTATGGAAGCCTTTGAAAATTTGGGGTAAACTTATGACTTCTAGCGGACACGCACCAGGGTTTGACACCGCTCGGTCAAGCAAATACCTCTGGCTTGTAACATTATTTATTGAAATTATTATACACTGGAAATACAAAGTTCTCATCAATAAATTTCTTGGACTGAAACATTAATTTCAGACTTGAGTGAATTCAGAAAGGACATAATTAGATTATATTATTGTGATACATCAAAAGACTGTTAATACATCAGCACACTCCAGGCCATTGGTACATTATTACGTTCGAGAATACAGGCACATCAACACATTCAATATTGGAACTTATTTGGAATACTACTGGAATTCAATTGGAACTTCATGCAATTGGACTTGTGATAGAACGTTTATGATTATTTGTGATGATTAAATTCACAATATACTGTAAGTTCTTTTTATATGTCAGTAGTGAGCGTAATGGAGTTTCTAAGGCGATCCCTATTTTTTACTTGGACGACAGCATGATTTTTACCCACCCCCGATATCCCCGGGTTAGTCTAAACAAAATACGAAAACAACTTTGTTGAGGCAACAGCGTCGATTTCATTATCGATTACCTAACTCGAGGACCTATCAAGGAAATCATCATAGTCGTCAAACAAAAAAGGGTTGGCTCAGAAACGATCGCCTTTTACAAGACTACTGCGATTTTTATTTTATATTTCACACAAATGTTTACCACATCTTTTTTTGACATACACACAGAATTGTACACAGACACTTGTCGAGATACTTTTAAAGTATCAGCTTTTGCTATTATATGGCTCTCATCATTATGACAAAACAAGTATAAATTGATCTTACCACTGATGAGAGAACCAGGTTCTAACATCTTGATACAATGTTCATATGAGACTATTGATTTATCGACATAACACTTTTTTAGTTCGTCATCGACTGCGATCTTTGTGTATTTGTCTTGTGATACTGGATTGTAAAGATTATTAATAACATCGGAAAGTGAGTCTGTGATCAAAGCAATCTTACTAAAATATTTCGAATCCTCCTTGCGACCAAGAGACAACTTTATCTTATTTCTGTTCCTGAAATACGTGCTGTCATATGCTTACCTCGGAAAAGAAATCTTTTCATCTTTAACGTAGTGTCCTGTAAAGTAATATTTTCCATATTTCATATTTCACACAAAATTTACTGAATATCGTTTTTCGTATTTCATAACTCTGTTCGGTATCATATCAACTAGCAAATGGTCTTTGACACGTAGCTCCTGTATCAGATCTAACATAATAAACTTCTCACCTCTAGATAAGCTCGAAGTTGATTAAGAATTTTGTTGTGAGTACCTATTGCTATTTTACAAGACTTATTTTTATTCTCGCATTTCGGCGAGATCTTTTTGTTTATTGCTGATAATACAATACCTGCCCCTGACACTATCAGGAGTAATGGATTTGCAGCAGCTTTATCAACCAGAGCACTAAATTTACTATCTACAGGATCAGCAAGAAAATCTCTGTACTTATCATACACTTCAGATGAGATATCATTATATCTGCTATCTGCTAAAACTTTACGATCTGAGGATGAATATGGAGGATAAAAATTTGTTGGTATTTCAGTAATATCATTGACTCTATCAAGATAAATATCTTCTGTTTCATCGATATAACTAACAACATGACGTAACTGTCCCAGTTTAAAATTTTCAAGTACAATATATTGCCTGAGAGTTGCATATGCTGTTCCAAAACTCAGAAGACCTCGAATATCTGCTATTTCTATGTTTATGTCACTGACGGGCAGATTTAGGTATCCAGCAATCAACTCTGATATTTCTGTAGTTTAGATTTGTCAGTAACTTTCCAGCTTCTTTTATATATATATATATATATATATATATATATATATATATATATATATATATATATATATATATATATATATATATATATATACTCTTTCTCTATATATATATATATATATATATATATATAGTTTTTCAACGCATTTTTTTCGAACTATGATGCACGCCATAATCTTCATCAATACTAGTTCTACAGTTGTAATATCGTCAAGCTTCAGATAAAATACATCCCGTTCAATATCATCATATGACTTAATCCTATGCTCAATTTCTGATATTGCGTTTAGTGCAGTATTAATGTGATATACGTTATACTTATTTTTTTCACCGGTAAGAGAGTCAATTAGAACTAGATAGGCTGTTGTTAGCAGGTTAGTATCAACAATATGATCTACCATTTCCAAGAACGCCTTTTTATCATAATGTCCACGTTTAGCAAATATGTCTTTGAGCTTACGATTTGTTAAAAACTTATGTTTTCCTGTTTGAGCTAGTTTGTCTAGTTCATCGTAAACTCTATCAAGTTGTTCTTGTTCTGTTTTTTTACCACCATGATATATCGTTTTTACAAGATTAGATTTATCGATCGTCGAAAGATTTTCTTTATTTAGCTCAATCAACGTATTTATCAATAACTTTTCAACCTTTAATCGTTGTTCCTCGCAGTCACTTACAGGACAGTATTTACTAATTATATTAAAGTCTTTGATTGCATATTTCAGTTGAGGGCCTCTCATTCCTGCAACTCTAACAAAGTTGTCACTGTTTTCATTTAAACCGGGTGAATTTAAAGATGATTTTTTTTCTTCATTCGAGCAATTATATTTGTTGCTCTTGCTTCCTCAGCACTCTCTGGGTCCACCTGACCAACATCAGCTATTTTGATCTCCGTTGTCGTGTTTAGTATAGAATTATAAAATTCTTTTACGACTGTGATCGACGGAGGATCAACAGACATTATATACAATCACATTAAATCGTCAATTGTATATATCTGAAGCATCGTCAGACCTGGATATGGACCCTCCGCGATAACAACATAAATCCGGAAATACGAGAACTTGTTTGTGTTTACTGCATGATCAAGTGTAAATGGCTGAGAAGTAATACCAACATGGCCAATCAATATACTGTACAGCGTAGTCCATTTTGAATCATCATTTGATCCTTCTAATCGCCAATTATAAATTTATCCGACATAAGCATTTGATCGACCTCGTAGTTGAAATTTCCATATTGCAACGGCCTCTTGACACTCTATTTCAGTCCAAAAGTTTGATGTTTCTCCGTTTGTGACCCACTCTGGCCAGCCAAGAGAGCTATTAAACGGAAACGTATGATCCGGATTATTTTCCGGATACTGAATTGACGCAGATGCAATAAAAACCCAACGATTATATCTAGCATCAGCGAGATGTGGGATGTGACCAATACTATTTTTAGCTCTACCACCAATCGCAAGCGACTGGGCAACACCATCCACGTACTGTTTATTTACAAGATCGGATGTAGAAACAGGAGCATACGAAGAAGTTATCTTATTGTCAGCCATATCGATCGCACCTGTAATTGTGACTCCTGTTCCTTTAAGATAAGCGGCATTCGCAGCAATAATTGTACTTGCTGATGCTGCACTTATTTCAGCGTCCACGTATTGTTTATTTGCAAGATCCGATGCAGCAGTTGCGTTATACGATGATGTGATTTTGTTAGTGCCCATGTTATCGATCCAGTCATTGTTTCGCCTCTAAACGATAACTTATTATTATCGATCGTCTTAGTTGATAATAGCTTACTGCTTGCGTGTTATCTGCGTTGATAGGTGGATATGTTGTTTTAAGGTCTAGCACTCGCTGACCTGACATACTTTAGTTACCTGTCATTATATTTCCAAATTTTTGAGATAATTCGTTAAATCTGCCCCAGCCGCAGTAGTTGCTATTTTATCCTCTGTTCAGCTTCCAATTAACGTACCAAATTTTGTGTAATAGCTCATTCTTATTATTACCGCGCGCTAAAATTTAACCTTGACAGCCTGATAAAATTCTGTGAAAACCTAGTATAGGATGAACATAATTAACTTTGACACAGAGCGATTAATCAAACATCAACACAACCGCGACCTACCAGATTGTCATTATCTGATAGTAGGACGAACTGGATCAGGCAAAACTAACCTACTGATGAGTCTTTTACTACGATCGAGTTTATATTTACACTATAAATCCACAGCAGGATAAATGCGAGTTGCTTAGTGAATATAAAGAAAAACTAAAAAATGAACTACGCGTTGGTGATGATATATTTATCATAAAACAACCTGAAGATCTAATTCCAGTTGCCGAGCTTGATTCAGACAAGCAGAAAATAATTGTGTTTGATGACATTCCGCTAAGCAACGCCGAGATGGATAAGATAAAATTTTCATTTTCACTTTTATGCAACAAAAGATGTAATGCAGTTTATCTGGAACAGGAATTTTATAACGTCGATCGATTTATCAGGCAAAATACTGGTTGTTTTGTATTATTCGCTGGACTCAACAACATTGACGTACAAAATATTGCGCGAGAGCAGTGCGGAGGTGTATTTAAAGATAAATTTGCTGAGCTTTATCATGACGCTACCGGCGGGGCGCTAGCGTCGGAGAGGCCTGCTAATCAGGGTAATTACAATTTCTTTCTATTTGATAACCTAGCATGAGATCGAAATCGCATGCTCAGATGTGGAATAGACAAGATTTTGGACTGTGAAAATTAATCTAACAGATACTTACAAAAATGGACACAAAACGAATAGAGGTTTTAAAGAAATTTGTTGCAACGAGAGCTGAATTTAAGAAAAAGGTTGAACAGGAACGTCGAGGTCAACAACAGACAGCAGAAGAAACTGCACGACTATTCAAACCAGTGACTGAAGCTGTACTTGGCAAACAGGCAGATATTTCTGCCGTATCACCTGAATATATCGAAAAATTAATAGAAAAAGGATTACTTAGTAGATTTGAAGAAGGACAAAAGAAAGTTTCTGAGCAAATTGTTGAACGAATAGGTGTCCCGATTGCTACAGAACAAAGAATCAAATTAGAAAGGAAAAAGATAATGATATTATTGATGATGGTTTTGACTAGATCTTTCAAAAGATTAAGGATAAAGAGTATGACGAATTTTATAATAAATATATTTCAGCACATTATCGACACTATAATAATATGATGGACTGTGAAGAAGATAATAGAGCAAATCTAATGAATTTATTTGACGATATAAATGGTAATCAGGCTCTTTTGAAAATTTATAGGTCATCATCACCAGATGAAGTTGAGAAAAATTTTAAGTTCACCAGAGATGGTGTAATAGCTGATGTCCACAAAAACGGGATGATGAGCTTGTTAAGAAAAAAGAGGCTGGTTCTAGTGGGTGGAAATATTCTCAGTACGTTAGAAGAGTTGACTTCGATCGCAAAAACGCATGAATTTTTGGTAACGGTCTGAAGATCTTTAACTCTCAAGCTGAAATAGTTTATCGACTAATGTTACTAATCTCATCAAAAGAAGCCGGAAATGTGAGCACAGAAATCGAAACGAAAATGCCGAAATTTTAGATAATCTCAGTTCAAACGGTTATCTAACATCCGACGAATATTATATCTTACCTAGTGATTTGATTCGCTAACCGCAGAGTGCTCCATGTTTTATCTATCAGATAAAATAAGAATGCTATCAACTACATTACTGCTTGACTCATTTCAGACTACGGCTGACAGCGCAAACTTTTCTGTAATTTACAACCCAGTTATTGAACTTGACAGCGATAAAAAATATGAAATAGTATTAGTATCATCTACTATCTGGCACTCAATAGCAAACGTAAAACAAGCATCAATGATAATTTTACTTTCGGAGTAAGAAAAGGTGTTATTACATGGAATTCTATAAAGATACCGCAGGTCGCTTACAACGTTACAGATCTAAAACAAAACCCAATAAAATATCTTATAACCGCTGGCAGTAGCGGTATCTCAGATAATTTTGAGCTCATTCCAAACTGTAACACATTACGATCAAGAACAACGCTGAAAAAAAAAAAACTTGTTCATCGATCTCAGTAAACAAGATACAATCGGATCATTACTCGGATTTAATTAACAACAGGATGGGTCTGCAACGGTTGCAACAATACCGTATGATAGTGAATAAGCTGTCAGCATCACAGAAATAAATACAATTTTAATAAACTGCTTTGTTGCAACTGGATCGTATTCAGCACGAGGTAGCCATGGACAAACAATTTATTCTTTTAGTCCTGATGTTCCACCAGGTTCGTGAATGCAATTAGATCCAAGACAAATAATATATTATCCTGTTAGTGTCGAAAATCAAATATCGTCTATCACGATGACATCGACTGATCAATCAGGTCGACAGCTCAATCTCAATAATGAAATTGTAACATATTATCTGCACTTGAGGTCGGTCGGATAACATTTATTAGACAGTTTTGTATAACAAAATGAAACGAAATATTTATATCAGAAAAATCGTAGGAGGTTTCTTTGGATATATCGTCTCTAAAATAGTTGAAAATGTATCTCGAATTGCAAATAAAGTAGTACCTATTGCGTTAGATGCATCAAAAGCTTTTTCTATAGGATCAGCATCTGTAGCAGGTACAAAAAGATTGCTGATAAAATTAAGGGAACTCCATCTATCGCAAGCGATAGGGATATAAAACAAGTTATTTCTGAAATATCAACATCAGAAACAACTAAGGCGTTGATAAAAACGATAAAAACTGCTATCTCCGCCAGGAAAGAAATTATTAGAAAATTGATAACTAAAACGAGACCAAGTCCAGATATTGCCGCATTTTAGTGGGTTGATTTTACAACCTCAAACCGCAGCGCGGTTCGTGATTTTATCTAACAATTACAAAAAATGTCAATCAAAAATTACCTTGATCTGACCGAGGAAACAAGAGTAGATAATACAACAACAGAATTTGCGTATATTGAGCATCTCGATGAAATTTCAAATAAGCCTAACAAAATGGGTATATGAACCTTTAACACACATGATGAAGATGTGTTTCAGCTGCCGCATAAAGCCGTACTGTGCTGTTAACAAAAGCTCAATCTATTGTTCCTTTCACTTCAACTACAACGTATAACGATGGCTATATTAAACGACGAAAATCTGCAGATAGCTCAAATCAAATAACAATGATGCTGCCGTTGAGCACAATATTCGGATTTTGCGGAAACTACAATAAGGTATTTCGTGGTATAAAACATACACTTATAATTGACCCAGCTGGTCAAAACGATTCTGATGAAAGCTGCAGGTGTTGATGATGCACAATTTATAATTTCACGACTAGTTCTATGCATTCCACGTGTTGCTCAGTCGATCGATAAAACAGTCGAACTTGAGGCGATATTGACCACGTGTACTAAACAAATATACTTTTGGACAAAGTAAAATTTATCAAATAGCAGTTCCAAATTCGACTGATAACACATGGCGAATAAGAACAGCACCAAGCGAACAGTTACCAAGACACGTATTTATTGTGTTTCAGCTTCAAACTCGACGCAATAGTCAAGAGCAAAACAATTCAGTTTTTGATAGTCCAGATGTGTGACGATTATTTGTCAGGGTAAATTCTAAACAGTATCCGCAACGAGCACTTGAATGTAATTTTGCAGCTAACGCTGCAGCATTAGCTGAAAGAAATGTATCTTGTGCTTACGTGTATCTTATGGAAGCAATTAAAAAGTATCAGGATGGTGATAGCGGATCTCAAATTTCAATCGAAGAATTTAGGAAACTTTATTCGATATTTCACTTTAAAGTGTCAAATCACTCCGAACGAGCTACTGGATAAACTGCTGATATTGAGGTTATATGGACACTGAATGATTCCAGGAGCTGTTAATTATTACGCTTATGCGCTAATCGTATACGATAGATTCATTACAATCGATTCTAGAAAAGGCAGAATGACTGTCCAAGTGTGAGGTGTTTTGCACTTCACACTTGGGTGTGAGCTACTTTGCACTTTACACCAAGCGGAAGAATGCATTGATTTTCTAGCAAGCGGTGGAATGTATTGATTTTCTAACAAAAGGCAGAATGACTATCCTGGTGTGTGAAGTGCTTTTACAGCAAGCTGCATAATCTTATCCAATAAAACAAAAATAAAATACCATGAAATATATTATACACGAGATAAACTTATCGCCAGGACAAGTTAAAAATCTAACACAAGCTATCATTAAATGACAGTCAGTTTCATTGAAGATAGATTTCGGAACGCTTGGCGTTCTGCCAGCAATACTGATGCTAACACAAAGGCAAATCAATAATATGTGACTGTGCAAGCCATTTATCTTAAGTTTATCAGCAGCACAGGTAACTTCAATGGCTCGAAGTAAAGAAATAAGAGGAGGATTTCTGGGACCTGCACTAGCAACCATTGTAAAAACGGTACTACCAAAATTATTTCCAGTACTAGGAACATAAGGAATAGCTGCTGCGTCAGAGGCCATATCCTGAGCAACTAAAAAAGGTTGTTTCCGGTGACGGAATTACCGGTCATGGAATCAAACAGTTAGTAATCTAGTGATTTTGTCTAACGATTATTATAAAAAAAAAACGTGCCTGGTGTTACGTATCGACTCGTTCAAAAGTAACAAAAGAAAAGAGTGAAGACAACAAGCTTTGTAAGTTTTAACAAAAATAATTTATTTCCCTATAAAATTCGGTGAAAAGATGAAAATATGAAATAGGACTTACGGTTTGTGAAGAAAACCCAAACATTTATCCTAGTACTGAAAAAATACAAGTCCTATCACTAAATAATTTTAACTGAATCCAGGTTCGAGATGACGTTCCAAGATGGAGGACGATGACGTCAGATGAAATCTTTACACAAATGTCCAGAATTTCACGCTGAACCCCAATTTGTACTGTACTATTCCAATTTAGAATGAATTTCACTGAATGTCTTTGTCCTAAACCACTTGTGTAGTTCTCCAGGGAAAAATAAATTATTATTTAAAAAGTAGATGAACTCCTATAGCTGTCATCTATAACAAGACACATCTCGAGCTCTACAGCTGTAAAGAAAAATAAACTCTTTCCAGCACAAGAAAAATAATACCTTCTTCTCAGGGTATAAGAACGACTCTGACTATTTCACACATGCTTAAAAAAATGACCTTGGCCACAACCAATCGTTTAAACCGGTTGTTTATCCAGTTGGCAATCTAAAATAATGCTTACGCAAGGCGACAGTAATATTTACGTTCTAAATAAACACGATGTTTCTTTCAAAAATATCAGATCCCGTGAACATAATCATCATCATAATAATATACAATGATACAAAAATGGAAATAAAAGAATTCAAATTTTAACACACAAGTAATTAAACGATATGGTCGTAACACTGGGAAACGTAAAACAGAAACGAAACGTAACAACTAAAAAAAAAAGAGAACCTAAAAGACAACGAACCGCAAAGCGGTCCAAGGTGGATTCATAGGGTCGTTGCTAGCCGGAATAGTGGGAAGTTTACTTCCCAATCTGCTGGGGATAACGACATGGGAGAGGACTGATGCTACCTGGTACCCGCTGTTAAACAACTTTGAGATTCTAGATAAACTGAAAGATATCAACGGATTTCGAAGAGTATTTTCTAAAGACGAATTAAGACCGCTAGGGGTCTAATCACAACCTGGAGAGCAAGCTGTGTAATAAATATTCAAAATTTTAACGATGGCTCTGGCACACATTTGGTAGCGCTTTACAGCAACAATTATTTTGATTCGTTTGGTCTGGCACCAAGTGATGTTATCAAACAGTATGAGGTATCATCGAAAAAGTACACAAAAGTCAATTACTCTTCTAATCAGCTTCAGCCAGTTGGAACTACAGCTTGTGGATATTACTGTGTTATGTTTATCAAACAAATGTCTGGGACAAATGGTGATTTTTTGAAATTTATATTGCAGTTTACACCTAGAGCAAGCTTGAATAAAGACAAAATTGCAATTTTGTAATGACGATTTCATTGATGGTGGATGAATATTTTCATTTGCAAAGATTAATGACTCTTCCTGTTTCACATACACTCAATATTGTCAATATATGTGTATGGATAGTTTATTTTTGTTTATTATAATTTATGCTTTAAATAGACATTTGCTATATTCTGTGCCTTGTAGGCACTGTTATTGCGTTGTGGTTGCAATGACAGTCGTCAAAATTGGAAAAAAATTAAGACGTTATTTATAAAAACAATAGCAACAAAACATTTTATGGTGGGATAGAAAGACAAAAAGAAGAAAAGATATCATGTCTAACTAGTATGAGCAACAAAAGACAAACAAACGCTAATGCTATTTCAGATTTATAAATTTGTTAAAAATAACAAGAATTATTGCTAATACATGAATATTAAAATCTAATATCAAATACTACAACAATATTGCACATAATGGCTGTTAAATAAATTTAACAGCAAAATATAGTAAACAATTCTACAATAACAGCAACAAATAATCACCGAACTAAAATACGTGCATTCATAGATATTCACTTTTCATACATAGATATTCACTTTTCAACAAAAAAACCTTACAAGACAACAAAATTGCACACAGTGGCTGCCGACGTTAATTGTACGATATAGGATGCAATCCTAGAATAACAGAGGGATATAGTACTGTTGTTGCTACAGTGTTTATACTTACACTCTGACACCATACAGCTCGCCGACGGAGCTCAAAAACTTTGTGGTTTTGATCTCGTGACACATGTACTGGTCCCAAAGTGTGTTTAATGAATTTTCTAATCTGTAGCTTCGTTTCTCTCGTCCTAGGTCATTGCACTGGACGACTATGCGTACCAGATCGGCCTCCCTCCGCAGCAGTGGCACTAACCGGTAGAAGCCCAGCCCCATCAGAGAACGAACAATTTAATTTTAAACGAGATATATATATATATATATATATATATATATATATACATATATATATATATATATATATATATATATATATATATATATATATATATATATATATATATATATATATATATATTAATATGATACTGAAAATTATGTCATGCATGTTAATATACTGTCTTTATATTGATATGCTTTATTTTTCTTTGCTTACCTTCAACATCGTTGTTCGTTCGCACTTTTTGGCGGTATACTGACCAGGCCTTAGCTAGAAACACTGGGTTGTCCAGCCACTTCCTGCGGAGGTACCCGATAAGGGCCCGTGTAGCATCGGTGGTAGCCTTCATTTGTAGCATCTGTACTGCTTGTCGTACGTGAACGCTGGGCAGGAACTGAAGGGCCAGCACTTGATGCACGAAGGAGTGAAGTCCCTCTCGTCACATGTACGTTTCAGCCAATCCAATAGACTGAACGTGTCGCCATACAGCCTGGGACCAGTGGAAGGCACAGCCCTTAACTTCGACGCCGGGAAAGGCCTCTCTGATGGCGAGCCATGCAGCTGAAATTATGCAAAGAACAATCCCTTAATTATATTGTTTGTGTACGAAGCCAGTCTGTGTGAAAGGTAATACGGTTGTCAAAACGATATTGCGTGATGTGATTAATTTTTGCAGACATGCACTGTGAGCGTTGTTGAGTAATGTTCAACTTTAAATTTACATTAATGTTATTAATAAACAGCTTACCTTTTTCGAAGTCCAGTACGAATCCTTCTAACGATACATGTCCAAACTTTGACTGCAGAGAACGAAACACCTGTAATCAAAGATTTGAAATAATATCAGTGTTCGTATTGCGTTGACCAGAATCAATTCTACAGCGGTTACATAACGTCATTTACCTTACATTCAACAATGATGCATCATTTAATTCTTGGAAAGAAATACACATGCTGGAAAAACTGTGTAGAACATTCAACAGACATATGGTTCATGTTCGAGATATCATGACATAGTCTCATCAGAGAGAATATTTATTTTGTTACTGTTTCTTCTATCACATATCTCTCCAGTAAACATGCTGGAAATGTCAGTGAATTTTGTAACAGGTAGAGAGAAAGGAAGCTTTAACATAATAGCTTATAGCCAGGTAGTCTGACAAAATACAAGCGGCAACTGCTTCTGTGCGCCATTCCTTTCGATGAAAGCATGGATGGTCATGAACTGACCCTGTTGTCCGAATGGCTCACCAAGGACTTGGAAGTTATAACCACACTTATTAAACAAATGGGCCTGAAGGCTATTACTGCATGCTATTATTAATTTAAAACCAACAAAATCTGGAGTTCAGCAATAACTGGTACTCGTACAGCAGATACTAATGAATACAACGTAATGATTTACCTTAAATGTTCCATCCGTGTACCACCGTTTCGCTTCTCGCAAAAGTCCTAACTGATATTCAGTTGCCAGCAGGAAGTGTTGCTCCCCATCCACTCTGATGTCTGCTACAAAGAAGTCAGGAGCGTTGATGAAGTCCTCATTCAGCTGTAAAAATCAGAACAAAGAAATCATTGTTATCATTATCATTCATGTAGTAAAATATTAATAACTTCTTCCTCTCATAATGCACAATATGGATCAAAGTATAGCTTTGTTCGATGCATTTTAGTGCCCATATCACAGTGATTACCACAAGTTACAAATACAAAAAGAGACGAAATTTAAAGTAGCTAAGTTTAATTACAAACTAGATATAAGACATTATTTTTTTTAAAGTCTGATAGCAGACATTAACATTAAAGAGCAAACATTATGAAATAATAAAAATAAATTCTTTTAAATTTGATAGGAAATTTATATCAAACTGTAGATTTGTCTGAGTTCTATATAAACCACAAACTTCAAAGTCCAAAATTCTTGGCTCTTCTGGACGTAGCTTTGCTCTGGTTCAATTAGCACCTCTTTTCCAAAGCGCCTTCTTTGGGAGAGAGACGGTATCTGGTCCAGAACTCTCCAGAATAGCGTCTTCTGCAAATTTCAAGGCTGGTGTGAAAAGTTGCTTTCCAGTAGCACGTCTCACCTTTGAGAAAGAGGAAATCATGTTATATCAAAGGAGGTAATCACAAGCGTATAATTCAACATTAAACATATATGGAAATGTCTTGCCTTTACCCCGAAAGCCACTAACATTATGAAAAGCACTTAGAAATTCATTCCAAGATTATTACCTTTAGTATCACCACTGTGCCAGGATTGAATATTTCAAGAATTTTCATTACATGTAATTTTTATTCTTACAATTCAAATGTGCGTGGATTTTGTACAAATTGTACATTTAGCTGCCAATGTGACATACTAAGCTGACAAAGAATTACCTTGGCGTACACCTCTTTTTTTTGGGGGGGGGGGCACCAGACAGATGCCCCCCTCCACTTAGCCAAAAAATTAAAAAGTATTTTATTTGTTTGTGTTTTCCCCCCTTAGAGGTGTTGTAATGTTTTAAGTTTATAAAAGAATTTTGATCAAATTTTTTTTTTTTTGTTTTTTTTTGTTTTTTTTTTTAATTTTTGATCGGGGTATTTTCTCCCTAGTGTTTCTAATGGTTTGTTTTCCCAATCGGATTTTAGTCACCCGATCGGAATCCCTCGCCTTTTTCAATTTGTGACCTTTGCCAGAGGTCCCTAAGTCCTGTGTATGCTATATGTGTTATGCCATATTGTGTGATTGCTATAGATTTTTGTGTGAGGACGGCGATAATTCAAATTTCCCCAAGTTGTCTACAACGATGCTCTATAATAAGAGAATTTTTTATTTTTTTATTTTTTTTTTTTATATTTTTATCAATTTTGTAAATTTTTAAAATTTGGAATAAGAAACGGTGTGAAAATCAATTTAAGAAACAAAAAGAAACTTATTGTTTTTGTGCGTGTTATATGGTGTGGCGTTTCTTATTTTTTGAAAGATTATTTTTGTTTATACTATCTATT
>JAECUM010052754.1:0-12132 GCA_016617855.1 Megalonaias nervosa
TGAACGGAGTCGTTGTGCGATCTAGACAAAGGAATGACCTGAACAAAGTCGTTGTGTGATCGTGAAAAAAGAATGGCCTGAACTGAGTCGTTGTGCGATCGTGACAAAGGAATGACCTGAACCGAGTCGTTGTGTGAACTAGACAAAGGAATGGCCTGAACCGAGTCATTGTGAAGTCTAGACAAAGGAATGGCCTGAACTGAGCCGTTGTGCGATCTAAACAAAGGAACGGCCTGCACCAAGTCGTTGTGTGAACTAGACAAAGGAATCGCTTGAACCAAGTCATTGTGTAGCCTAGACAAAGGAATGGCCTGAACTGAGCCGTTGTGCGATCTAAACAAAGGAACGGCCTGCACCGAGTCGTTGTGTGAACCAGACAAAGGAATGGCCTGAACCAAGTCATTGTGTGGTCTAGACAAAGGAATGGCCTGAACCGAGCCGTTGCGTGGTCTAAACAAAGGAACGGACTGAACCGAGCCGTTGCGTGGTCGAAACAAAGGAATGGTCTGCACCGAGCCGTTATGTGGTCGAGACAAAGGAATGGCCAGAACCAAGACGTTATGTGGTCGAGACAAAGGAATGGCCTTAATTGAGTCGTTGCGTGATTTGGACAAAGGAACGGCCTGAAGTGAGTCGTTGACCTACCTAATGTACGATTCAGTGCTGCTGACAGATTCCAGATCTTTTGACTTCAACATGTCTTATTAGTATAACTAGGCCTAATGATGGTATTCAGTGTCAGGGTGTCGACTAAACATTTAGTTTCCTTTAAGCTAAGAACGAAACCGAAATATGTTTTATGCCATGAAAATACTATTGGACAGAAATAAACAAGCAAACACTCTATATAGAAAATACAAATGAGTTATATATGATTTGGTATTGTGCGTACATTTCTGCAACGTTGTAGGAACGTTGTGCCAGATCAGGATGAAATGTGATACACAGACTTCAAATAGGTGCATTGCTTTAATGTTATGAAAATGTATGTTACATATTTCAGTATACAAATTTGATGCATATATAGATGTTTTCTAAATGGCTGAACAGTTTGACATGGCACCCCGACGTTAATAATAACCCCTCAGTAACACTGTCCAAAACAATGCTTCTAAATAACGTTTTGTCAAGAACGTGCTTGTTTTCTACAACACTGCTACAATATAAAATATTACAGAAATGCGACCTTTCTGTAACGGTATACGTACGTTGCTACAATGTAAGTTTTAATACAACCAAACTGCAACTTCACACTAACGTTGCAAATATGCTACGTGTTAACTGGGAAAGATTAGATATTTCACCGACTATCATGAATGCATGGATGCGTCTTGAGATGAACTTTTTCTTTTGGAGAACGAGACGTGATTTTCTCTGTTATGTAATTCGTTTGTTATTATTTGACTATTAATATGTGTAAAAAAGACTAAGTTCCGTAAGTATAAGTAAAAAAATAACAACAACAAAAAACCCACAAAAAACCCAAACAAAATTAGGAAGCTTCTTCTAGTAGAGGTTGAACAATAGCCTTCATTGTTGCATCACACACATCTCTCTCTCTCTCTCTCTCTCTCTCTCTCTCTCTCTCTCTCTCTCTCTCTCTCCTTTTTCAAAGGCCTTACACTACTTTCAGTAAAACTTAATTGAGGGTGTAGGTGTGCAGTCTAACACTGATATTCCTTTCCTTTCACTGAAGGAAATATACTTGTTATCGTTTAAATGTAAACAGAAGACCAACAGAAATATCTTATCATTTATGAAGGTTAAAACATGGTACGTATTGATCCTTCTCAATATATTTTTCATGTGTCCAGTATATTTACCTTAGCTTTTCAGCATACTCTGGACTAACTTCAACCTTAGACACTGTTATTGGATACAGTTTAAAATCTGGTACAGCATCAGTGTACGGCAAAATGTTCCGGAACGTTGTGAAAGCCCCTGTGGTCACCAGTACTTTCTTACTTCTATATATCAAGCCACTGTCTGTTGTAACCTCCATCACATAAGTGCCATCTGACTGAACCATACGTCTAATGTTAGCAACTACATCACGAATAAGTGTGCATCCATGTCGTGACGCGATCACTTGTTGTGCTCTAACAAGATTTCTGGGACTGATATGGCCACTATTCGTGGACTGGTAGTGAGCAATATCATCAGCAGCAAATGAAATGTACGGGAACATTTTTCCCATATCCGAGACATTCATTTCCCGGGATGAAATGTTCAGTGCAGAGTTTGTCTGCCTTATGTCATTAATGTACTGACTATCTCGAGTTCCAACCTGCATGGCACCCACTTCCTTGTAAAAGGATACACCTGCATATAAATATTTAAAGTATATGTTATTAATCTCCGGCCATACACTTCGCATTGTTGCTCATATATGACGAAATGAAATTCATTTCATACACAACAATTACATAAGATTTTCAAAAGCAGACATTTTCTCCTGTGACTATAAACGAGACAGCGGGTGGTGGGGATTGAAAGAATTAAACCTTCTCCACTGATTTTAGTCTGCAACAGTTTAAACAACTTTGTCAAACCTGGACCATCACTACAGTTATACAAAGGCCCAGCTCGGTAGTTCTAAAACGAATTCCTAATGTGATTTCTTGTGAATTAGTTATTCTGTCCAACCAACATGATTCTTAATTTATATTTGAGACAAAAAATGAAGAGACTTTCTACAAATTTGAAATATTTTGTTTCTTTTCATTGTTTCTAATAATAATAATAATAATAATAGTAATAATAATAATAATAATAATAGCAGTAATACCTGACTCATTTTCGATATCCCTGTAACGTCGGATAGAGTTCCTAGCCAAAATGGCCCAAACCGGATCCGGATCTGAGATCCTCGTGATTCTTCCCTCGTCATAGTGCGCTCCATAAATATCACGCCCATCACTGAGACGCCTCTCCTGATCATAGTATGCAGGAATAATTTATGAGTCATAGCAAAATCTGTTACAACTATATTTTGTATGGATGACAGATATATATATATATATATATATATATATATATATATATATATATATATATATATATATATATATATATATAGATAAATAGATAGATAGATAGATAGATAGATATAGTTACGATTCTACGGTCTTAAACTTAATAACAGAAAGAAGCGAAACCAGCAAATTTAGTAAAATATAATTTTTAAAACATATTTCTCTATGTTATAAAGTATAAATTTAAGAAGAACTAGCAATGATATAATCCAGAATGTCTTTGAATGAATTCTCAATAATTCCAAATTAGTGATTTAGTCCAAAAGACAATAAGCACTTTGTAATTCCAATGAGTAATTTTGAAACAAAGGATTCCTCTCAAATTATATCTGAACACGATTGAAAATGATTCCACAGTCTGATATGAAGAAAAGAATAAATAATTTTCTTTACCACAACCTAATATAAGAAACTAACACACAATAAAATGGCCAGGATGTGGGTAATAAGTTCTCTTCCAGAACATTTAAGGTCTGTAAAAAAAGCTAGACTTCTTTTAACTAACATATCAACAGACAACTTATTTATAGCTTACAAATATGACAAAAATGTGAATAAACATGAGAATAGCCAGGTAGGCCAAATCTCTACCTTCATTTAGGGACAAAGGTGAAACAATCAATACAAATTAAATATACATAACTATATATAGACAAAATAAAGTCTCGTTTCATTGTTCAAAACCGCTATTCTTGTCAAAGCTGATAAAAAAGCAAACATATCTCTCATAAACTGGGAAACACTGACAATGTATCTGTTTCAATCTTGTTAACACAAACATGAAGAGAAATTTCCAGTTCAGTTGTGTCAGAATACGATACAGTTACGCATGGACTCCAAACTACTTATAATATGCTTTACCTTGGTATCATGGCTAATGTATAAATCTGGATCCAGATTCATTGATGCATGTATAAATCTGGATCCAGTTTCATCGATACGTGTATAAATATGGATTAAGTTTCATAGATACATGTATAAATCTGCATACAGATTCATCAATACATGTATAAATCTGGATCCAGTTTTATCGATGCATGTAAAAATCTGGATCCAGACGTGTGTGTGTGTGTGTGTGTGTGTGTGTGTGTGATCTGGATATTTTAATGTAGCTTTAATAATTTTCCATTCATATCACTACGATGTCTGCAGTGTGGCATTTTATAGTGATGTCTAGCACTGGGGCATCATACCGCAGACATGTAGCATCATGTCCCACCCAGTCACATTATCCTCATACAAGACCGACCAGTCCTACCACTAACCTCTTAATGCTGAGCGCCAAACGATGCAGCTGCTAGTACTACTTTTTTTTAATAATTCTTTGGTATGATTTGGCCGTGGTTCGAACCGGCGACCTCCCTCATCCGAGGCGGAAGCTCTAACCCAGATTCGTCGATACATGTATAAATCTGGACCCAGTGCTAAAATTCTATTATAGTTACTAAACTGTAATTTAATTAATTTGAAAAAAAATTTGCTAAAAAACTTTCTGCTATAAGAGATGCACTCGTCCTAGTTTTAAAACTCGTGCCAGTCTGTGTGTCTGGTGTTTCGCATTCTGATGACGGAACTCAAATCGTACGTATCTGTCCCTTCCTGGCGTGCATACGAAAGAAAAAGAGGCAAAACGGAACCAGAAACATTTGTTGCATGACAAATACTACTGTCTTTTGTTTTCGTTAGCATATTACTCTGTGAATAATATAATATAATCTGACTATAAAGAAAATCAGTTTTACAGTACATGGTGTACGACATACTGTTAGTGGATATCTGCTTCATCTATTAGAATCTTTCCTAAGTTTAAATATATCTTAAGATAGACACTCCATATGGTATTTTGTTCTTTATCATTTTAAATTCAATCAATCTGACCAATTAGACCATGATTAAATTTCCTTCGTTTAAAGTGCATGAAATATTTTTTCTCACTGTTTAGTTACCCCTACTCCTATCAGATCCATCCCCACAAATATTTACACCATACGTCTATGGCTGTTCACACTACATACCTATGGCTATTTATACTACATGCCAATGGCTATGTATGCATTATGCCAATGGCTATTTATACTATATGCATATGGCTATTTATACTACGTGCCTATGGCTATTTATACGACATGCCTACGGCTATTTATACTACATGCCAATGGCTATTTATACTATATGTCTATGGCTATTTATACTACATGCCTATGACTATTTGTACTACATGCCTATGGCTACTACTACATGCCTATGGCTATGTATACTACATGCCTATGGCTATTTGTACTACATGCCTATGGCTGTTTATACTACATGCCTATGGCTATTTATACTACATGCCTATTGCTATGTATACTACATGGCAATTGGATTCCTCCAAAGACTGATGTTAAGATAGGAATAATTAATTTATTCTTACTTCTCCATTATATGAAAACCTAAGAGACAGTAGGAAAATCAGGGTGAGGTCATGTTCATGGACATTTCCATCAAACTGTAAACAAAATTCATTTCTGAAACCTTCTAGGGTGAGAATCAAGGCTGTATCTAGAACTCAAAACCAAGCAAACATGTTTACCCACAAAACATGATAATCTTCATATATAAGCTACAATCACAGACAAAAGTTAGCCATGTAATTTATAGAAAAAACAACATCTGATAGGTAGACCCAAGCTCCTACTCTCAATTATGGACAAAGGTCAATCCATCCAGATCGCTAGATATTAGAGAAAGATAGCAGAGAGGTCCTCGAAGTTGTTTTTAAACATGTCAGTTTAGACTTAATAAGACGGTCAGAGAGATAAGACATGGATTCACAACATATTGCTTACATTATGACACGGTCCGGTCTGTTAATTCACAAAGACAATTGTCATTAAGCGTATGCCTTCTCAAATACGGATCTGTATCGTTCTGAGAGCATAAATGTGCTCTCTCTCTCTCTCTCTCTCTCTCAGCAAATAAAGGAATTTCATCTCTCTCTCTCTCTCTCTCTCTCTCAGCAAATAAAGGAATTTCATAGTCACTTGATTGTTTATTACAAATGTGTGCGTCTTTTACGAAAGGGACATGCATCATCCGTGGGTCCACTTATCTCATACTCGTATATAAAATCGTGAAATAGAATTATCCTTTCTGCGCATGCGTCAATGTAATGGTCGTGATATTTATTTATTTATTTATTTAGCGGGATTTATTGATAGTTTCCTTCAGATTGAAGGTTCTCTTTGTCCACTGTAAAATCTATTTGAATTATTTTTTAGCAAACATAACAGCATATACCCAGAATTTAAACTGCCTATGCCTGGCCAACCCGTGCGAATGAACTCATATACTAGTATCTTGCCTTAGTCTGATACCAAACCTTCTACAATGTTAGAAATAAAGAGGCTACTACAGACTTGGACACTTCAAGATGGCGGAGCTAAGTGAATTTCGTGTGTGTGTGTGTGTGTGTGTGTGATTTAAATTTTCAACCCAGCTTTAACAATTTTTCAGTCATATCGCTACATCTGCAGTGTGGCAGTTTATAGTGATGTCTAGCACTGGGGCATCATGCCGCAAACATGCAGCATCATGTCCCACCCAGTCACATGATCCTGACACCAGGCCGACCAGTCCTAACATTAACCTCTTAATGTTGAGAGCCAAGCGAGGCAGCTGCTAGTACCATTTTTATAAGTCTCTGGTGCGACTCGGCAAGGGCTCGAACCCGTGACCTCCCGCATCCAAGGCGGACACTTTAACCATTTAGGCCACCGGAGCGGTGGAATTTCGTTTGAAAAAATACGTTTTCTTTTCAAGAGAAAAAGCAACAAAGTTTTTTTAAATAAATTTTTAACTCAAAAAGCATGAACGTTATAAAATCTTATGATTTACATTATTCAATAAAGGTGAGCCTCATAAACATATTCTTATGAAAACAGTCTGATATAAGACTGGAAACTGAAATTTATTGTATGGTAAATAAATTTTATGTCATCCTGTAAAGTCGAGAACAAAAAATTCAATATTTTATTTCCAAATTTACTCTTTATTTCATAATCTCTTGTTTTTTTTAGCATTTAGTGAGTTGCAAGATGTTCTGTTCTCCAATCCGCCATATTGTGAACCGTAGCAACTACAATGGACTCGATGGTCTGACAAAGTTTCTTGATGACGTCGTTCTTGTCGCTCTAAAGTCTAAAATGAGTTCAATCACAATATGGTTCGAACACAGTCTCGGGTACCGCACCGACAATAGTAGCAAGGCAAAAGGCACTATTTTGACTGAGATTTAGTTTCGATTCACTTATTAAAAAGAAAGAAAAACGGGCAGCCGATAAAATCGCTTAGCTTTTTATTGTGATGATAAGGGAAATATTGCTTGAGATGGCATCAAGGGGCGCCTGCAGGCATAGGTCAAGGGGGGCCCTGGAAATCATACATATATATATATATATATATATATATATATATATATATATATATATATATATATATATATATATATATTTCGACAAGTTTAATCATGCAAATTAAGCTGAAAATATGCCACAAGATTCTGTTCAAAACGCTTAATAAATATTAACTTTAGTTTCAGACTGCTTCTTATACTAACTCTCCCGGCCGTGACTAACTAACCCCCCCCCCCCTTTGCAAAAAATCCTGCGGGTGCCCATTGACAGCATAAAGTGCACGAACACTGAATGTCTTTGAAACGCTGAAATTAACTTCCACAGTACATATATGCATTAGTATTTAGTGAAAGAGTACTTACGAAGTTTTAAAATATTAAAATGTTCTTTGTAATAATTTACGTCTGCATTTCAAGAAGTGACAATACCTTGCTGATCTAGCATTCTGTTACGAGATGCATAACGGAAGTAAAGCGTAGCTATGTACTCTCAAACCCAAAATCAACCCCATCATTCATACATCAAAATAAAGAGAAAAAATACAAACAGGTTCTTTAACCTACCCTAGGATATACACCTGTCTTTTCATAATCAGAATTATCACTGGGAAAATCAGATGGATCCTTTATTCTTTAACTTTTTACCCTGTGCAAAACTGCAAAACTAAGGAGTGGAATCTCAAAACAAATTTATACATTTGCACAATTGCTTTTCTCTTTTTCATGTCATCGCGTATGATTTTCTGATTAAAACGGTGCATTTATTATTGATGTTGTGTATGAGTATAAGCTAATTATGACCTATATTCCTCTCCTTATACAACCTGCCTTGTGGCAGTCTTGACTGACATGTCTAAGGTATATATAGTCTATACTGGGTGTTTTACTTGTGTCCATGCTTGTAAGCCGGATTTCAGTGACTTGTGTTAAATTTTTAGGATATATTGTTGAACACGGTCAAGTCAAACCTATAAAAGTTATGGTTAAGAATATCTCCGAATTCCCTGTGTCTATCAGTAAAAAGCAGCAGATGCGGTTTTGGGGTAATGCTGGATATTATCTGAAACTTTGTTTAAATGTGTCCATAATTGCTGAACCACTGGCCATTTTGTTGAGAAAGAGAGCAAAGTTTTATTATTCTGGCAAATCGCAGAAGGTTTTCGATAAATTAAAGAGCATACTTAAGAGTACACCGTTTTTTCAGTTCCAGATTTCAACCAATCATTTAAAATGTATGTTGATGCAAGTGAACTAGTGGTTGGTTGTGTATTAATTCAAGAAGAAAGAAATGGTGTAGATCATCCAGTGTGCTATTTTTCTAAACGACCAAAAAAGCACAAGAAAAGTTATTCCCCATCGAGAAGGAGTGCTTGACTTTAATACTGGCTTTGTAACATTTTGAAGTTTATGAGGTTTATGAGTTTCTTCTCCAAATATTGTATTCGATGATACAACCCTCTCATTTTAATCAACAAAACAAAAAACAAAAATCATTGATTGCTGAAACAGAGTTTGACGTTAAAGAGACACAAAACTGAGATTAGGCACATCAAGGGGAAAAGATAATCAGATCACAGACGCGCTTTCACTTGCACAGACGTTCTTTATTGCGTTTTTATCATTCATAAGACATATTCCTGTGTAATGTTATTATCATATTCCCATATGTATGTTTGATTAATATGTAAAAGAAAGATTTATTACATAATCTTTCTTTTTCTTAAGAGGGGAGGTGGTAATGTATTTCTGTACTGAACCTATTATGTTTGGTGCATGACTGTAGATTGCATAGGATCTATAAATAGGTGTTTACAATCCTTAATATTTTAATGTTTATAATAAACCTGTTCATGTGTTTGGAGAAATTCTGACTGGATGGGTCGGTCAGGTGGGTTCTTTTGCGGCGTGGGATATTGTGACATGTTATGTAGTGAGCTGGAGAAAACTGCGATATAGGGTCGCATGGATTTATATAAGGACGGTTAATTCATTCTTATTTCCTATGTTCTTCTTTTAACATCAGTCTGCAGATATTGTTTAATGTTTGCCTTTTGACATAATTTGAGAGGACATATTTGTTTGGATTATTCATTGGAATTACGATGTTCATTGACTAAAATATTATTCCGGAATTATTGTGAATTTATTCAAAGGAGTTCTGGACAATGATAATGCGACACATCTAGACTGTCGGCACATAAGTATATTCGAGGACCTAGAATACATTCGGAATACTCGATTCTTTTGGACATGTGTAGAGTCTTTTAGGATAATTTTGGATTTAGTTAATAATACTATAAGTTCCTCATAAATTTTTATTTTTTAATTTAGAGAATTAAAATTATTTGCTGGTTTCGCTTCTTTCTTTTATTTAAGTATGACTACAGAGTTGAAATAGTTCTCAAAATAAGAATTCTTTATCAAGATTGACAAACAGGAACTTTTAAGAGCTGATATAGGAGTCAAATACAGATACATGTTAGCACGTGTCTTCATCATTTTTGTTATGGACTCTTTAATAAAATACATCAAGAAACAACTCGTATGGTGCCCAAAATATTAGCTTAACCTTAAAAATACTCATAAGACAAAGAGTACACGGAAGACGTTTTTCTACCCCAAACCATTATATTTGTATCACACACAATAAAATGAAGTTTTTCAAACTGCCCAACAATAGTCAACCAGGTTATGAAGTAAAATACAATTTTAAAAAAAAAAAAAAAAAATCCCCACAAATGTGTGCAACAAAGGAGTCATTTTTAATTGATTTAATTTTGTAAACGTACAAAATCGAAAGACTAAACACCGCAGAAAACTGCAAATGTTCCATAGCTAAGTGCCGTTCTGAATGGCTCAAACGCTCTAAGTAACAAACTGGATAAAATCAGGCACACTTCCACTAAAAACGTCTGGAAAAAACTCCAAGCGTGTTCTGACATAACACGATTACCGACGAAGAACCCTTTTAGCTAATCACTGCAACACATGTAACTATTCAAGTGAACAAGGGAGGTGGCAAGTGTTCGGATTGCCTTGCGCTGCTTGAAAGCTTGCTTGCGATAAAGAGGTGGCAGTCTAATAGGGACTCTGCCCCGTATTCTACAAAGTTTGCGGGCACGACACTCTTTGCCAATCTTCGAGTCAGAGTTTTCTAACTTCACTTAGAATAAACGTAACATAATGATACTTTAGGGTTGGCTGGTTGGCTTTATGCGTTTGACGCCATTTTCAGCACATGATCGGCTATACATGGGGACAAGTATATATCCTGAAGAAGAAAGCCGGGAAAACCGGGGAAGTGCCACCGACCCACGGGAAAATAATGGCCAAGCCCAAGCCTGGAACCTACGGAAACAGAGATAAAATGTCTATGATCTGCAAGGGCAAGGACCTTAAACCATCTTGCCATCAGATGGATCCTGATACTTTAGGGAACATTCTTGTAAATTTTCAAGGATATAATTTGCATAGTTGTACGATTTCTACATCAAACAATAGAGTTTGTACGCTTTTATTTTACTGAAAGGTGCTATGAAGTCAGGACCTAGATCATGGGGGGGGGGGAGGGAGGGTGCCGCGAATAATCCACAGTTGGATAAAAGTGGTGTTCTCTTATCGAATTCTATTGAGTTTGTTGGCATGAAGTGAAGTAAACTTAAAACTGATTCATCAGCACCAACAGTGCAAGTAAACATGACCTCTTGCATTAATGTCTTTTTCTTCGACATAGTAATGGAAATTTACAGTGGCTTCAAACAAGGTACGCACTTAAAGGTATATACCAAACTGTAACGTTGCAACAACTGTCGATTCTCTGTTATTTTACAACACTCAATCCTTTCTCTATTTACAATCAAGTAAACCAAAAAAATTGCTCAACATGATTAATGCTGAATATATATGTTAGGTAAACAGCTGGAGAAAAGAAAACTTGAGCAATCTGGACTTTTCGTCACCGATATTTCATATAGAAGTCATGTCAGTTTTTTTTTTGTGTACAACTCATTGAAGATTTTGTCATGTAACACTGTGATCTCCTGCCAGGAAACCCGTGGTACAGAACCAAAACTAAAAGACCACTCCACATGGTTACCAAAAGTAACAAAAGTGTCTCACATGGTTACCCAAAATAACATCCCTTTCTCACCTAGTTACCCTTTGGGCAAAGTATAAAGAGTATTTTTATTCAACTTTCAATTAAGCAGTTTAAGAAAATGGCATAACCGACAGATATAAAGAAATAAATTTAAAAAAGGTACAAAAGAGGGCATCTGTAACTGTGATGCTGATTTGAACGTGGGGATAATTGTGGTGTATTAAAGAAAGTACTAAATAATGAGAATGCTGCATAATCACGGTTTGGCCCAATAAGGCTTCAGTACATGAACATGCAATCCCACCTACCGACGGTTCGTCCGGTCCGATGAGGCAAACCCGCAGACCCGGGATGAAAGACGCATGCTTGGCTGCCGCCGATCCGATCATCCCGGCCCCGACAATACACAAATCAAAGGGACAGTCCTGCTGCCCTCCAGTCATTTCTTGGGTCAGCTTCCTGTGTACAAATGCGGTTAGTTTACAATAGCAAAGCCAAACAATGAAGTCTACTTGAAATGTTGTGAAAAATGTTCTGCCAATAAACGTTATCTCAACATTCTTTTTACTAGTCAGTAGTAGTAGAGTGAGTTAGGGGTGGGTGGA
>JAECUM010052755.1:0-18856 GCA_016617855.1 Megalonaias nervosa
GGGGGGAGATTTCGACTGCCTAGGGGCCTCCACAGGGTTTAATACGGGACTGATTGCTCTCACACAATAGTAGCGTTTTGACTGTTGATTAGCATGGCTCACCAACAATGGTAACATTTGTACTGTATGCTTTGTTCTTACAGAAAGCCTGATTTTCTGGTGCGATAAAGAATATACAACCAGAGGAACTGAGCGTTTGTTGTATAAGTTTTAATTTGTCACCGTTGAATAAACAAAGACGATTAACCAATATTAAGTTCTTTTCTTCCTCCATCTTTTGCATCACAGACAATTTGAATGTATAAAATTTCAGTCTTTTTATAAAATTAAATTTCACCTGATATACTTGGAATATGTTTTGCTATCTCTTGATATATTTACATGGAACCATATTGTTTACATCATAAACTGTCGACTTTTCTCTTTTACCACAAGCAACAGGATAAAAAACATATTCCGTATTTTAACCATCATATCCATTTGTATAATCGTATTCGTGTGGTTCCGTTATCACAGCATCTCCATGCAATGCACATGAATTCTTAAAAGCGCAAGGTATGTGACAATAAAAGTGTTGCACACAAGAGAATTACATACAAAACTCTCTAAAAACAAAAATTAGAAAGGTAATGCCGCTGTTTTGTTAATAAGTATGTATACATCTACTTCGTTATAGTAAACTTGAATGTAAATCGCTACATTTAACAATATTAAATATGTGTTCATTTTTAATTATGTTGTTACTAGGCAACTAAATAGTGTCCATATTTATTGCCCTAATCATTTACAGAATTCTTTTGATCGCATATAATTGGCAAGACGGGACTTATTTTTTGCATTTAGGTTAAAATGTTGAAATATTGATTTACGGACGTTTGATGATAGGCCTGTTTATCATAGAACGGTTTATAATATCCCGTTGATCAGAGGACCGCATGATCATAGGCCTGTTAATCATAGGACGGTTTATAATATCCCGTTTATCACAGGACCGCTTGATCATAGGTCATTTGATCATAAATCTCGTGGAGTATTTGATCGAGGACGATCAACGTTAAACAAAAATACACAAACGATTAATAAAAAATAATTAATAAGCCAAAGTTTAAAAAAAATTAAAAACGCACTTTAGGTTTACATTTTCACATTTCTGCATCTTGTAAAAATGCCAAAGGCTATAAATTTGTGACTTCAAAGTTTAATTGAAAAATTCTGTGATCACTTGTACCTATTCATTTAAGAGAAACAACTGTATATCATGTTTCAAAAACACCCCCAACACTACATAGTATTAATTATAGGGAGTAATATGGGTGTCAGATTTTTCACTTGGTGATTATGTCAGTCCCTTACGGATTCACTTAGCTGCATTATATAATTTGTATATAGTATTTTATTATTAGGTTCACTCCAGCAACTTTAAGTAAAAAATTTTAATAAAATAAACATTCCGTTTGTTTAAAGATGAATTGGTGGATAATTTTCTTAAGTACTCTAACAACTAAATGTACATATTTTGTAAATTCAAATATATTTGACTCAACGGAATATGATCAAACTTGCTATACTGAAACCATCCCGTGATCAATCAATCCTGTGATCAACGGGTTATGATTAATCGTCCTTTGATCAACAGAACTATGATCAAACGTCAAGGCGACCAAATATTAACCAAAGGTAAACATGATACGTATACGTTTGTGCCTGTCCGTAAGTTCAATGTATTTTAAATTTCAACTAGAATGGCACACTTCCAGTGAAGAAATATGATAGAGTACCTATTTTTATGGGTTCATTAAAGAATTATAAAAGCTTCCTAATATCATCAAATGTCAACACAACTGTGTTATTTTCAATTTTTTTATTAGTATAATCATGAAGTCATCCGCCCCTCCTTTTGTGATTACCACCTGCGCTTCGTCAAAATATACTCAGAAATGATAAATGCATAACTATTAATAACATCCGCTAATAGAGTGGTATTGTTGCGTCTCAGTGGTCTTGAACTAAGTAACAGGGAAGAGAGAAATCCAACACGTTTTGTAAAATTCAACAAATAATTTATATCCCTAGAACAAAAGTGAGAATGTAAAAAAACTTCGAACATTATGAATTAAATCCCAAAAAGTCCTAAAAGTTAAATCACAATTCTTTAAGTATAGAGTATTCCGATTTAAGTATAGTGGTGTTACGAATAAATTCCAATATTGAATGTGCTGATGTGCAAGTAGTCTCGAATGTGCTAATGTGCCAACAGTCTTCATGCATCACAATGATATAATTGAAAATGTCCTTTAATGAATTCACAATAATTCCAGAAGTGGTTTAGTCTTAAATCAACGAGCACTTTGTAATTCCAACGAATAATCTAAATAAATAAATTCTCTTAACTGAACACAACAAAACATGTTTCAGCAAAAACTAATGTTAACATATTGAATGAGTAATTCTGAAATAAACAACATTTTCGATACCTCTCAACCTGACCTATGTCGCAACAATCATTTTCTGAAAATAATCTGGCACCTTAATGAATGTTCTATCAAATTCGTAAACAAAGTCAAGTCTGTATATTTAAATTTTAGCAACATACCTAGGAAAGGGCAGGTAGACCACAGTTTTCCCAGAGAAATACCAATGTCCTAAAATCAGATCCAAGTAAATATGTTTACCTCCTAATAGTAATCACCATAGCTATGTAATACGTTTCTAGAAATTAACAAGACATCTATATACGTAGGCCCTAAAATATGCATAATATACGATAATTAACATCAGCCAACACACGATACAAATATATATATAGTAGTATACTATTCATTTTATCTCTTTCTTGCTTTTTATATTTCTTTCCGTTATGAAAGAACTAGAAAACGAAGAGCAGATGCCAAGGACAGACATAGCAAGGTCTACTAGTGCACTCATATAACTTTCGTTTGTCTGATAAATTCAACGTTCTACAAGTCATTGCAGAGGGCTTGAATGCCTCATCCTTAAAGGTCTACTAGAGTGTAATACACACTATGTATCAGAATGTTCATTTCTCGCTACAAAAAACCCTCAGAAATGTGCATTAAAAATGCATTTTTTAACTCACAGAGAAGAAAATGAAAATAATGTGTGCATTTATCGATGTTTTACGGAAAACGTTCCGGAAATATTTGTATACTTCCGGTGATAATAGGATTTCCGGAAGTGACGTACTATCGGGAAGTCCCTCAAGTTTAGCGTATGTGGTGATGATGGCTGAATCTAGAGATGATTCAAGCGAATTTACGGCAAATTTGTCATGCTCATTTTCGTTGTGTGAGGAACGTGAACTCCTAGAAGATGGCGAACGTAATGAATCTTACGAAAATTCTGCTGGCTGAGGTTAGACAGTACCAATTTGAACCCGAACGAGACATGAATGTGGACGAGGGCCCTAAAGAGGACATGGGGCATATTGAGTTTGAGTAGCGCTTGGGCTATTCATTCTGGTAATTACTATTATCATTATGGCAATTATTATTATTATTCTTTCGTTAATGTTATTTCAATTTCATAATGAAAAGAGATGAGCACGAATTTGGGCGAAACTTGGATGTCTTCGGAGCAGATTGTGATGTGGGCGTGGTTCATCAGTAACTAGTGGTGTTAAAAGTTAAACACGTAAGACTCAGACTGTGAGAGGTGTAGAAATAAATACTTTATTAACTTTATGACAAGTTTGATCTTTTAAACCGTGATGAAATGCAGACCCCGAATGTACTTTGGGTGTGATTGTTTACTACCCTCCATTGATAGTAAAATTGAAGAATTTTGTTAAAAAGAAAAAGCAATCATAGACCTGGTGTATCCAGATGTTCAGCAACGCATATATTTTCTCTGAGGGTCTAGGTGTATACTACTAGTGGCAAAGGAAGTATACAGATTTATGGGGAAACAAATCTTGAGAATAATAGTAATACATAATAATAATAATAATAATAATAATAATAATAATAATAATAAGGCATTGCTGATTATTGTTATCTTATTATGGTACAAAAGGAAGAACGAAAGTCTAACCATGCATCACATATACATATATATCATACTTTAACATGCAAGAACTTCTCATACATTTTATCCACAAGTTTGCTATGTAACACAATAATGAATGATGGAGTGTATTTACCATGTATATTGGTGTACCTGTGGAAATTGCAGCAGTAAAGAAATAGTCGAGAAGTGTAGATGCTGTAAAGAGATTATGATTTTGAATAAGATTGAGGTGGTCAAGGTGAATTGTATCATTGATCGTCCAAGATTTCATACAGTTTGCTTGGATGAATATGTCCTGGAAGCAGCATACTGTGCCTACATTCAGCAATATGGAAATTGTCCGAGTACATGAACACATGTTGGCAAAATATTCTTACAGTAGTTATGGTGCCACTATCAGGGTCAATTTTGGGACAAGTGATTGCTTTATATGCATGTGAAAATTATGCTTAAAATTCCTCTTCATAAAATCCCTCCTTTATTAACAAAATGTATTAGTACCATCACTTTACTTGAGTGTGGAAGTTTTACCCAAACTTTTCATCTTGATAATAGATCGTGCTAAAATCATTCATCCATTATCTTGGAAATTCTCATGAAAAATTCTTTAATCCTCTATAATTTCATTTCTTGAACAGATTCTATACTATGACATTAAAAACATATTGCTGTCTGTTCATGTTTACATTTGATTCTTTAGCTTCCTAACACAGGTTGTAGTAAAATATAATTTCATGCTAAAGGCATTGACTCTGAAAACATGAAATAAGTAAGAGAAAACCGGGATACATGAAATAACATAACTTTATTCAAGTTTAAAAAATTTGCTGTATATTCTATTTCCATTCATAATATATACATGGCTGAATAGAGGTATCAACTAATTACGGCTTCCTGACCACTTCCTCCAGCACTGCCATCAATTCTTCAACATAGTCTGAAAAAAAAATTGTTACCTCAGTAATTCAAGAAACTGAAAAATGTCATCCACTGCCTATATTCATACTGACAATGTACCAAAGATAATTAATGGAATTGGAAACAAAACTTGATTAGAATTCAATTGAACATACATATAAATCATAGTTTAATGAATGAATGAATAATAATAATTTTTGTTGCAATATGATTTGGAATATGTGCTACCAAAAAGACTCTGTGTTAGCTTTGTTTTGATTAAAATCTTTCAAGTTCGAGTTGCTTTGCTTTAGTTAGTTTCTCCCTTCTGTGTATGTACAGGGCCGGGGAGGAGGGGGCTGGCTGTATTCCTAGTGATATGTTCACTGTCCAACTTTAATATAACTTTAAACATAGAACTGTTATATTACTATGTGTGCTTGTATACGAGTTTTATCAAATGGTATCATTCAGTGTAGTAAAAATTGCAATATCTACATACCCTTGGCTACATGTCACACATCATAATAGTGTGTGGCTCTCATATTCTCTCTGATGCATTTCTGTATCTGAACATGCTTGTCTGTAATAATAGTGTCCACCTCCACACTGTGGTTCTGCGGTTTTTTATGGCTCTAGAAAGTCCCTCTTTCTCCATGTCATAACTACTCTTTACTTCATTGTTCTGAAGAAAAAAGAAAAAAAAATGTGTTGAGCAAAATTAACAATACTTCTATTTCTTGAAATGTGACACCATCTGTACATAGCTTAAATATGTTTACCAACATTTTAAAAATGGACTTGTGCATAAGTAACATTGAAAAAGTAGGCTCATTTTCTTGCATAAGTGTCATGTATGAATGCTGACAAGTACATGAAAGTTTGCAATGCCTTTGCTCCTTCTCTTTACTTGCTGGACATTTACTTCACAACCTGTGTAGTAGGTGAAATTGTAGACGTGTATTCTGATCATCATGGTTTTCACACAGATGAGGATTTCTCATGAATATGTGTATCAATTAAAGTGTATCATTGCTAAATAATAACAAGTTCACAAGTGCTTGGTCTACCGAGTCAAACGCTTACATAATCATACTGAGCTTAGTTAATACAATGTTATATGTTTCGTTTGCTTGTTTGTTTTTTCTTAAGTATCCTATCAGACTGACATTGAACAGCAATACTGCATGATGGTGTATCTAGTCCCTGTAATAAGAGTATAAAAATGTGTTTCATGCCTTTGCAGTAGATATGGTAGTCACACATGAGGTCTTTTGCATGTCTGAATAATAATTGACAAATGCACCAAATCTTTTTGCTTACAACTAAGGGTTGATCATAAAGTTTGACATATTACCAATACACTGTAGTTTTCAGCAATAAAAAAATTACATAACTTAATTATTGACTCGTATGCTGATACAATTTGTGAGGCATTAGGAATCCATATCAACTATGAAGCTATACAAACCATGTAAACAGGGAATGAATGGAAAGTTCACTGTGACATCAAAATGCACCACAGCATATGTCACACCATCTACTGTCTTTGGTTCTCTCTAGTGCATTATCTTCCGGTGCTGGTTCTCAAAATTCTCATTCAGTACCTAAAAAACATATATATATATATATATATATATATATATATATATATATATATATATATATATATATATATATATATATAATTAGAGCAGCATTAGAAGGTAAAATCTTTACACCAACAGCATTAAAGTATTTTTAAAAATTCCTTTTAACTATGGTTCTGTACATATTGTGAATAATAATACTATACTCTCCACATTGAACGGACATTAGTATTCACACTCACAAGCAATGGGTTGTGGGTTTGACTCTGACCTAGACCGTCATCCATTGACACAGTTGTGTATATTCTGGCAAACAAGGTAATTTACTCCCAGTGCCTCAACACGAAGGGGTAATTAGCCTTTACAATTAAACACAATCAATACATCAAGTATTCACAACATTTTGGCTTTAGCAGAAAACTTGTTTTGTCATTATTATTATTGTTGAACAGGCATGAAATAAGCATGGGCATGCAAATGAATTTTTTCGAGGGGGGGGAATAATAATGGGGGAGTGGGCAAAACTAAAATCCAAGGGTTACACACACACACACACACACACACACACACACACACACACACACACACACACGCTCGTCATGGTAAAGCAGGATTCATTTTGGGGGCTAGGGGTGGAGCTATTATGGTTTGCAAACACCCTCCCACTAAAATCGCCCTCTCCCATTTATCTTTTTTATGCTAGGTAGATTTGTGGCGAGGGGTAGGGGCTGACAACCAATACTATAGCAAGATAAAGATGTATAAATATTTTACCCTCGCTAGCTGTCGCTTCTGTACAAGTTTCTCTCGGTCTACATGTTGTTAGCCCTGCCTTAACCCTTGGTCTTTGTTGATCTGGTGTTCACGGACTCAGTTATCTGGCTAGAAAACACGCTTGGTACTGCATTTGGCAGGATTCGTCTGATGGTCGTAATACCAAGTGACTCTTTAATTTTATAGACGGTATCGAAATCATCGTCTCTCAAATGGTCACTGCAGACTATTTCGCCTGTCACTGGTCGGATAATGCACGGTACCATCTACTGAATGCAACTAACAACGAAAGTAGAAATGCACGTATCCTACAGCACGTCACTTCCACTTTGTCTTACGAAAATTGCCGAGCGCGAAACCGGCTAGGAGCATTTTTACTTGTGCGATAAAAAAACCGATGTTTTGTGGTCATTATTTTCATTAATGATTAGGTATTTGACATAATACCTCTAAAAATCACATCTAGAGGATTAAATTTATCATATAAAAAAGTTGTGTGAGCACACTAGTAGACCTTTAATCGTCTAACAGGTTGATGGATAGTTTGTATCTTAAACAAGTCTTGACCAGGAAACCTCTGTCTGATTTTAGTTCTGAAATGCTTCACAAACTAAAGGATTTAGATCAAGTAAATCTCCATATGTATGTATGTATAATGTATGTATGTATGTATGTGTGTGTGTGTGTGTGTGTGTGTGTGTGTGTGTCTAGGTAGGTAGGTAGAGGTGTGTGTGTCTATGTATGTATGTATGTATGTATGTGTGTGTGTATATTTTATGATTACATATGTGCGTGTCAGACACTGTATTAAGTAAACTATTTGTGCATATACGTTGGATTTACAGTTTTAATTTTCTATCATTAGGACTACATGTAAGACTATTTGATCAAATAAGAACCAAATGTATTATTCTCGGATAATAATAATAATAATAATAATAATAATAATAATAATAATAATAATAATAATAATAACAATAATTAGTAGTAGTAGTAGTAGTAGTAGTAGTAGTAGTATAAATAAAAAACGTTAAGGAACAAGCCGGGTGGATGTGCGAGATTCGTCAGTTTATATTCCTTTTGGATTACTTTTTTCATTCAATCTTTATTTTCTTTAATGACAAAACAAAAGATCTTGGATTACTTTTTTATTCGATATTTATTTTCTTTAAAGACAAGACAAAAGATCATAAGACTGTATTGTAAATGAATTATATCCATGTCATAATTCGTTCATTATTTCATAATAGTTTCAGTACATAAGTATTTTATCATAATTCTATATAGCACAAAAAAGATAAATCTTCTTTTTATTAAATACTCAGTCTTTAGATATATAATCAAAGTAGCATGTAACTAGCGGCACGTAGTGCATGATTTTATTAATATGTCTGCTTGCTTTGTTTTCCTTTATTTTGTTTCTTTGTAAACACATACTTTCTTTATGTGTTCTTTTCAACGTGGTATTTTGGAATTTATGTCTGTAAAGAATTGTTTCAGCTGTAATCATAGTATGCCCTATTGAACTTGGAAAAGAATATAAGATGAAGTGATACATATATCATTGCATAATATCGCATGTTTTATATGTTTATATCATGTATTGTATAAACGTTAAAATTCAGTATAAGAATCGTTCTTAGTAATATGCTAACTGGGGAAAATTTTATCATGAAAAAAGAGAACATAACAGAAACTTAATTCAGTGTAAATAAATATCACGGATTGCGCACGGATGTCAAATTAGTACAAGTATTACAAGCGCGAAGAGGTTTAAGAACCGAAAAAAAATAATTTCCTTGCCAACTGGAGGCAAGCATTTCACCATGCTGAAAATTCTTCAACGCATAATGTTATCTTTTGATGGATTCCCAGGTAAAGTGCTGCCTCGTGTGTGCTTTTTATACTTTGCACATAAATGATGCATATAATTATTTAACGTATACTATGCTGATCGTGACTGTATCCTGTTGACGATGAAAACCCGGTCTTTACCTTTCGTTTTAGTCATTTATTCTCTTTCTTTTGCTTACTTAAATATCATGATGTAAATTTTGAAATCTTTTAAAAATGGATCGTAAAAAGACATACACCTGAAGCGGTTATTTTCATTTCTACTTTTAGAGTTCAGTATAACTCGCTTCAACCGATAATATCTTATCTATTACAAAAAATTATAATAATTTTCTCTTTTTTCCAAATTTACGTATTTTTTTCTCACAAGCATAATGTGCTAACTATAATGAAAACATTTTCATGTTAGATCACTACATGTGTATTAAGAAGACAGTATTAAAGTGTATTAAAGTGTATAGGAAAGTGTATTAAAGTGCATTAAAGTGTATTAAAGTACCTTAAGATAGTCCATAAGATAAACGTTCTAAAATCGTAAACTTTGAAAAATCAAAGAGCAGAAAATATTATACACATATTCTTTTCTTAATATCATGGCATTAGAAGTTTCGTGCTTTACAAATTGTGAATTACTGGAAATTAATATATTGATATATGGAAATGATAAACAATAATATCAATGATTTTAAAGTTTTAAAAATGTATGTTCCTAATTGTTTTCTAATATTAAAGAATTTATTTCAAGGCCGAAAATGTTTTCAAGAAATTAAAAATCATTGTCTAATTTAGGAGAAATTAAACTAATTAGATTTTTGTGTGTCATTTTATCCACTTGTATCTCAGATGCAGAGGTAAACTTTGTCACCGTCATTCATAGCATCTTCTCTAGCAAAACATAAATGGGTACCTAACGAAAGCAAATATAGTCTAAATTACCTAGCAGATACACCTCCCTACCACCAAAGATACAGGACATGTGAATTATTGAGCCTCTGTTTTGGAGCCAACATTTTCCACTTGTACTGTATCCAAGTGTTTGGAATGTATATTACCGAGAGAGAGAGAGAGAGAGAGAGAGAGAGAGAGAGAGAGAGAGTCGTATTCATAGTGTTATTCATAGTGTCAAATTTAATTATGTTTAGAATTGATTTAAATGGAGTTACCAAGTGAAAAACAGAAAAATAGTAACACATTGTATTGTTTCAGTTATATGTCTCTTCCACTGCCTTCCTGTCCTAAGATTGTTTATGTTGATTGATATAGTAGTGGCAAGGTGTAGTAGTAGTGGTGGTTGTGATGGTGGTGGTGGTAATAGTAGTAGTAGTAGTAGTATGGCAGGTTAAAGTATAAGAAATTGTAGTCGCAGCGGTAGTAGTAGAAGCAACAATAGTAATAGTTATAGCAGAAGCAGTAATAGCAATAGTTGTAATAGTTGTAGCAATAGTTGTAATAGTTGTAGCAATAGTTGTAATATTATTAGCTTTAGCAATGCATGTAGTAGATTAATGTTATATTGGCAGCTTTGCTATGGAACTCTTTGTTGTTCTTTATCGTTTATATTAATAGTGTTGCTGTTGTTGCCGCTCTCACTGTCAATAATGTAACTTTTTTCTTTTTTCTTTGTTTTCTCACACAAATTGGCTTTTTTGTGCTAAATATTTTAAGACATTTTTTCACTGCTCTCTTCGCAATTTAAAATGATTTTAATACCATACACATCGATCGAACGGCATTACATCGCTATTTTAAATGAGTTTTCCTCGTTCACATCAAAATAATGCGTATGAAAATAGACAGTGATAAACCATTTGTCTTAGGTAACGTTTTTAATATTGTCGTAATAATCACTATCCATGTATTTGAAAGATACCACTCTTGAGATGTTTCTAAAAAGTTTTATTACTGTTATGTAGTTTGACAACTGGCGGAAGACATACATACTGATAACACGAGGTGAAGTAAGACTCGTTTTGGCACCTGTCCAATGGACCGTCAACATTCAAGTAGTTAGCTTTTTGAACCGAAAAGTGTGAAAAGTTACTGGATAACCTTATGTTGTCTCGTACATTTAAACAACAGACCTTATTTTTAAGTCAATGTAATCAGAATGATTGAATTCCAATTTCTAACTCTGTGATGAATGATTGAACGATAATATGATTTTGTGTTATTACACTTAATCATGCTGTGATACCTAGCTGCTCTACCTGCTTCCAACGCTTAATTGCGTCATAGGCGCAAGAATGAAAAAAAAAAACCAATAAAACAGCTTGCAATTATTATAACTTAATTTAAAATAAAAAGTCTGCATAGGTTCCTACCCCAGTACATATCACACCTGTTCCTACCACTGTACATATCACACCTGTTCCTACCACTGTACATATCACACCTGTTCCTACTACTGTACATATCACACTTGTTCATACTACTGTACTTATCACACCTGTTCCTACCACTGTACATATCACACCTGTTCATACTACTGTACATATCACACTTGTTCATACTACTGTACTTATCACACCTGTTCCTACCACTGTACATATCACACCTGTTCATACTACTGTACTTATCACACCTGTTCCTACCTCTGTACATACACACATCTTCTACTACAGTACATGCAACAAATAAACAGAAAATATAATACTTTTTAAAATTAGTTCACTTATGCAGAATTAACTCCACAGATTTATTGATTTATCGGAATCAAAAGTATTTGGATATGATCAGGACAAATTTTACTTTAATCATTTAATAACCCTCTACCTCATGTTTGCGATCTAGAAGCAGAAACAAATCAGTCTTGCTAATAATGGAAACTTCTATGTTCCCAAATCACAGCCTTGTTATTAAAGCCCCTAAATATAATATCTGATCTTTGCCAATTCAAAAAGTCTTTAATGAGTCGTCTCGTTTTTCATTACCCTGAAAGATATCATATCTCCTACCGTGGTGATACGTTTACAGACGGCTAGAAGAACGGTAACAAGGTTGCAGTCTTCGTTGCAACATGCCACGACACAATCTGGAGCTTGTCACCGGATAAACCGTCCATTTTACCGCAGTATTTACAGCCATATTCAAATCTTTAAACTGTACTGATACATCGCAAGAACAAAATCTCATCATCTTCTCATGTTCTCTGTTCACACTGAAAGCCTTACAAAATCTTAACTTCGACAATCAGTCAATATCCCAAATCTTACATGAATAAAATTTGCTCAAAAAAATCTATCGACAAAAAGTATTCTGTACTGTTGGCTGCCTAGTCACTGTGGTATTAAAGGTAATAAAAAGGCGAATAAAATACAGTCATAGCTGCCCTGCAGTCACCATTTCTTGAATGGAAAATTTCACGAATAGTTTAAAATACTATACAACTTGGCAGGTAATATATACGTGGCAAAATATTTGGAACCGAATTCCAAAAGCAAGCTTCGACTTTGAAAACCATCATTGCAGAATGGCATCTATCCTATAACAAATGACAGAGATGAGGTAAATTCGTACCTTTAAAACCTGTTCATACATACTTTTTTACGTATCCAAGGTACCCATCCTTACAAGCGTCGCGCGTATTTTAACCTCTGATGACCAATACAGAGTACGGAATTTTCTAATAATTCCATTTCGATTGTTTTTCTGAATTTGCTGTTATAAATTTTCAGTGTCTCAGTGTCATGGAGAGAGATAAAAGAAATGCATCTGACGAGGGAGTGTTTCGCATGACGGAACTAACTGGTGTTTGTCAAGTTAATACATTTTTCATAAATGTTAAGAATCCTGGAATTGTGCTTCCGAAATTTTATTTTAATGTTGAAAAACTGCCACCTGTACATTTAAGTTATCATTTCTCATTGTTTCCTCTCAATTTCAACAAGCATATGCGAAGTAAAAGAAAACGATAATGAAGGAATTGAGTCAAATATTGTTACGCGCAAGGGGTCTCACATCAGAGTGAATCAAACGCAATGCATGAGTCTGGTATGAGGCCCATTGTTTACTCTATTTCCATGGGCCTCCAGACAATAGTCGTCGTCAGCTGAAGGGTTCTTAAACACATAAAAAGCATTAAATGCTTTTTCCTAGTTAGATAGTGATCACACAATCACATTTGCATGGGTTTTCTTGTTTCACATGTGTACGACTCATCAGTAAGCCTTTCCTAGCCGAATATTAGTACCTTACCCTATGAACAACCAGACACAAAGAATTATTCCTATCTCAGATTACGTCAGATATATACATACAAACAACCCGACAACTCCTTATGTTAAGAAATCAGGGAGGGTATATTTTACTTCACTAATCTGTGCTATCATATTTTCTCGTAAATACTGTACATTATGACGTCTTTTCATAGAAATTAGCTAATTACTCATTAACGAAATGCCTTCTCAATACCTACACCCCATAATCAAACAAATAATCACTTAAATCTACCAAAGCTATAAACGGAGACGTAAATACAAATATCACATACCCTAGGTTTTTTACAATAGCATTATCTTCATTATTGTTATCAAAATTGACATATTTTCTTTTCTTTAATTTTATTTTATGCAGCACGTTAAAGACGTACCGATGATACCAACAAGTGAATTAGTGAAAGTATAGACAGAATAGAAGGAAGAGCGAAAACTACAGAGGTGAATATCTCGGTTGCAATAGCAGTGTTAATTTTATCTTTATTGTTAATGAGTATTCAGTTATTCGGTCTATGTACGACACTTGATCAAAAGATTTTTTTTTTTTAAAAACAAATGCAAGCACTTACATTTCATTACAAATATCGGCATCATCGTCATCGTAAGCATCGTCATCTTCGTCGTCGTCATCATCTTCATCTTCAAAAACATCATCATCAGTAGTATTTGTTATTACAGTAATAGTAAAAGTAGTAGTGGTAGTAGTAGTATTTGTTCTTGTAGAATATTAGCAATAACTGAAGTAGAAGGAACTGTAGAAAAGTCAGCAATAGTAGTTGTAGTAGGAGGAATAAAAATAACACTACTTCAGTACTTTTAGTAATATTAGTAATAGTAGTAGAAAAGATTGTGGTAGTAATAGTTGTTTTAGACGTTCTTGTTCATGTTACGGTTCTTAATTTTGTCCTTCGTATAGTGTTTGTTGTTTATCAGTTTGCTCTGTCCTTTTTGTTCTTCAAGTGCTTCATTGTGTTTTATCATGAGATCTTCGTGTTCAACCGGTAATGACTTGCCCGTCACAGCAAATTATATTATTGCAGTTGCTCGAATGCCAATGTCTTAACTGTGTGCCATACCTCATCCATTAAAATTTGACTTTTGTATAATTACAGATCGCGTTTTTCCGCATTCTAAGTAGCCGAGTTTCCTTCGAGCATAAGGGTTGAGCTAACATACTAAAGTCAACAAATATGTTGTCTGCAGACTGTATGCAATGTCTCATTTTATTTATTAGAACTTGTAAGTATTTTTTGTTGTTTATCAGTTTCAGTTTGCTAATTGTTGTCTCAATTGTCTTCTTTTTACGGCGTCATACACTTTACTGCAGTTTTTCTTAGCCATCTGTTAGTGTCGTAAACTTCAACGATCATGGTGCGTGTATGTGTGTGATAATCGGCAGAAAAAATATTCCTACTTCTTTGTACCTTATACACCCATCTCTCTGAACTAAATTATTATAGTCAGTCATGAAGTACTGTGAGAATTTTCTTCACGCCTGAATGAACTAAGATTAATTAGAATGGTACTTGTTGTTTGGCATCTTAATTAGAATTTACGTGTTTGGTAGCTTGCGTAACAAACATATACTAGCTAAAAGTAGTCACCTCGCAGCTTTCAGTGTTTTATTTTTTCACTACGAAAATTAAAATACACATTTTCCAATTGATATTGGTGAACTATTTCAGAAACAATTTTCTTTTATTCTAGTCGATGATACTCTGAGATACTTCCTCAATGAACGATGCATTCAATGTTATTTCTATACTCAACAGTAACATCAGACTAGTACTAATAGTACCAACTATATAGAAACGGATTCATGTGTTTCTATTTACACCAAACCAAGATTTTTTTTTTTCATTTTTTTTTTTTTTTTTTTGACGTTATATGTAAATTAAGTCATTAAGACGAAGTTGCTTTAACAGAATATACATACCCCCTTATGTATGAAGAAAATGAGCCTAATAACACCATGTGTACATACTTTTGCGGCCCCGAAAGCAAACAACAACAAAATTAAATTCAGCTAAAATAAATTGTAACTAGATTTCAGTTGAAGACGCGATGGAAAAATTTTTATGGTGTTTGTTTTGTATTGCAAATTTCATATCTGTGGAAAATGTTCACTATTATTGTTCTATTTTGTTTAAAACCAATACATAAAACTATTTATGAATTGCATAAAACAGTGGAATGTGTCATATGTATTGATGCATTACACTGAAACTATGTCAGATAAAAACAGTGGAACGTATCATATGTATTGATGCATTACACTGAAACTATGTCAGATAAAAACAGTGGAATGTATCATATGTATTGATGCATTACACTGAAACTATGTCAGATAAAAACAGTGGAAATGTGTCATATGTATTGATGCATTACACTGAAACTATGTCAGATAAAAACAGTGGAATGTATCATATGTATTGATGCATTACACTGAAACTATGTCAGATAAAAACAGTGGAATGTGTCATATGTATTGATGCATTACACTGAAACTACGTCAGATAAAAACAGTGGAATGTATCATATGTATTGATGCATTACACTGAAACTATGTCAGATAAAAACAGTGGAATGTATCATATGTATTGATGCATTACACTGAAACTATGTCAGATACGTATTGACAGGATAAAAAGAATCTAACCCGAGGAGGATAAGATTTGCACAGAGACAAAGCCTACCCGAGGAGGATAAGATTTGCATAGAGACAAAGCCTACCCGAGGAGGATAAGATTTGCATAGAGACAAAGCCCACCCGAGGAGGATAAGATCTGCACAGAGACAAAGCCTACCCGAGGAGGATAAGATTTGCATAGAGACAAAGCCTACCCGAGGAGGATAAGATTTGCATAGAGACAAAGCCTACCCGAGGAGGATAAGATTTGCACAGAGACAAAGCCTACCCGAAGAAGATAAGATTTGCATAGAGACAAAGCCTACCCGAGAAGGATATGATTTGCATAGAGACAAAGCCTACCCGAGAAGGATATGATTTGCACAAAGACAAATCCTACCGGAATCAACATCAGTGTGAAAAGATCTGTGTTACATTCTGTAATTGACATCATTTGATATGTGAGATTGTAAGGTCAAATGACTGTCCGGTACAAGTTGTAATTGACATCACAATGCACGTGACCTCTGATTAATCTCTAGGGCAGAATTAATGGAATCATTCCCACGGATCAGTGTAGGACAGGAACGTTCCACCCGACTGTAAACTTTCCTACTCTACAAAAAAGAATAATGAAGGTTTCCTTTCATCACATTTCGGAACGAAAACTGAGTGTCATTGTCAGAATATTGTGAATATGGATGAAACTTTCAAACAGCAAAACAGCAATTGGAAATTTCCTTCGCCTTATGATAGACCTCAAAACGTTAGATTTACACTGAAAAATTAAGTGTACACTTTAAATGACGTTTAAGCACATTTTAGCTTCAAGAACAGTGATTAAGACGGTAATGGTATTAGCAACACAGAGCGTTCAAACTGTGTGCTGTAGGTAAGTGTGCTATATGTAACATTTGCGCAATGGTACTAATGTGAACGTCAGCAAATAAGTCCCCTCTTATCCATGCGATTAATCGAGTCAGACAAAATACAATGAAATAGTACTCGATTCAACTTTGATATGGAATTGATTTGCCCTTTAGAAATAATCATTAGAACATATTTAATAAAATTCGAGATTTTTTAGGCAGGTGAATAAGAACTTACCACCTGATAGGTTTCATCATTCGTTGGCAAGAACGCTGCTTTCTGATTTCCAAATGCCCACCAGTGGATCTCTCTCTCTCTCTCTCTCTCTCTCTCTCTCTCTCTCTCTCTCTCTCTCTCGTTGCATTTGTAAGGTTAATCAGTAAATGCAAAGTCGGCAAAAAGGGGTGCGCGTCAATTCATTTGATCCATATAGTACGAAATTTTGACCCGAGTCCAATAACTGATAAATTTACGTCACTCGATGCATTTAACGACACGCGACTTCCTCGTTCGCTTTTAAAATAGGCCTACCGACCCGGAAGGTAAAAAAATGCAATGGAATTTCAAGAATGCTTTCTGTTCAGAACTAAATTTATTAGTAAATTATGAAGATACGAGGGCAGCAAAAGAAATCATACACAAATTCTCAGACCCTAAGGATGATTGCTGGTGAAACTCCAGAGAAGTTAAGTTTTTGGAAAACATTACCTTCCTTTCTGTTCTCTCTTTGTTCCTTTGTTTTATTGTCTTTGAAGAAACATTGACCCACGAAAATCTTTTTGTTTTAAAATGATCATACACGTTTTGATTAGAAAAGGGAAATTGTATTCATCATTCCTTCTCTTCTTTCTTTCAGTCTTTCCTGATTTCTTTCTTTGAAATAATTTCTTCCTGAACTTTTTCTATCTTAAATTTCTTCCGCATATTCTGGCCACTCATTATAGAATGGGTTAAAGAGAAAAGAAGGAAAGTTAAAAGGTCAAAAACAGCATTTATTTATTTATTTATTTGTTTATTTATTACCTATATTTCACCCAATGTCCGCCAAAATAGACACATATTCTCAAATTAAATAAAGTCCACTACTATATTTATCAATTTATTTAGTCAGTTATTTACATATTTAGTTGTATTTTTTGTAATGTCCAAGAACACTTAGGTTCGGTCACAAGATGTATTTACACATGAAATTATTTGTTTCTGGCCAATTAATTAAGTAATTAAAAACAATAATTTGTTTATTTGTTTTATAATATCCGTGAACAAATCAACGTAATCAGCATAAAGCCTCTTTGAGAAATTAATGTATTTTTAATTTTCAATTAATCGAAAGGATGGTTTGTTAATTACAAAGCATATATGAGGTCTGTATACATCACGCAGCATGAGGGAATACGGACCTGTTTTGAGGTCTCCGTACATCACGTAATATGAGGGCCTTAAGGCATCTTTTGAGGTCTGCATATATCACCTAGCACGAGGGCAGTAGGGCCTATCTTGACCGGTTCTTAGTTTCCTGAACATTCAAGACAATAAGGACAATAAATCCACTACCAACTGTTTATATTTGCCGTCTGGCTCTGAGCCCATTTAGAGCATGCATGCTGTGTACATCTCATATGTACTGATATCACTAATGCATCATAGTTAAACAGTCTGTCATTGATCGATCTCTGTATCCATGTTAAAATTTCTATTTTTACATTCCATAACTATCTCTCTGCCTTACTCTGAGAGTCGAGGTAACACACACAGTTGGTCCAACGCCTGAGTCATAATGCAAGAGTCGACTGGCTCAATATGTAAGGGTGGAAAAGGCACTTCGCTCCGATTTCTTCGGAATCTAATAGCCCAATAAAGTGGTATGTGGGCTGTAATAACCAAATAGTAACTATCTGCCTTTCGATTGACCTGTCCCTCCGTTCGTCCAGCACCCACCACCTATCAATCTGTCTTTGCTTATGCGCGTGCATATATATATATATATATATATATATATATAT